>JAODUO010001075.1:302500-347757 GCA_025642075.2 Ridgeia piscesae | reverse complement strand
GCCAAAAAAGAGGATCTCTTATACATATACCAGTTTTGTGATTGCCATGGGATTGTGTGCAAACATAGCTAATCACCATGGCAATATGTCGGCATAGCAAACCTTGCATAGCAAGCCTTGATAGAAGAGGGTCCAACATCATGACCACATCACCATGGCAACAGGTCAGAGTTATCATCTTGTTAGAACTTGCACCACTTTGACACTGTTTAAGCCTGCAACCCACTGCCAAATGTTAATGCGTGCAACATGCTGACACTGTTAGAGCTTGCAACACACTGACATTGTGACAGCCTGCAACACACTTACAAATGTTAATGCGTGCAACACACTGACATTGTGACAGCTTGCAACACACTGACACTGTTAGAGATTGCAACATACTGACATTTTGACAGCCTGAAAAACACTGACACTTTTACAACCTGCAATATGTGACATTGTTTGAGCCTGCAACACTGACACTGACAGATCCTGCAACACATAGACACCTTTATAGCCTGTAACTACAAAGACTCCTCTAAAACAGTGGTAGGTGCTATTGAGGAGCCACATTTAGAAATTTACCACATAGCTGAATCTGTACATCACCACAATCAAATTATTCCAGAAAAAACAACATAATGTAAACAACTGATTATGTCTACATCTGTGTGTGTGTGTGTTTGTGTGTTCCTGTACATGAGTGTGCATTTACTTGTATGTGTGTGTGTGTGTGTGTGTGTGTGTGTGTGTGTGTGTGTGTGTGTGTGTGTGTGTGTGTGTGTGTGTGTGTGTTGTTATGTGTGTGCCTGCATGCCTCCATATGTGTATGTACATGCATGCGTTTGTTAATAACTGAGCATATCCTACAGAATACATCCAACAGTTATCTTATGATACTTTAAAAACACTGTTTCCAACACAATAATATTTTTGTATCATAAAAAAGGAAGTGGAGTTAAAATGGGAAAACAAAATGATGTTGGAAGTAGTGTGATTTTAGAGCTCTGACACAGGATGATAAAGAGCTGGTAAGAACAACCAACTGACTGGTGACGTTGCCAGTTGCTCAGCTGATACAAACATGGAACAGCCAGGAAATTGTAAACAATGCACTGACAATGGCTAGTTCATTAATGAAAGCATTACTGTAACTAGGATGTATCACACATGAGCTTAATCATCTATGCTCATTTTCACCATCAAGGTCACTATTAAAGTCACATTTGGGATTGGTAAACAATGAGTAGATTAGCAAGCTGATCAGAATCTGTATCCATTAGTATTGTGTTTTGTAAATTATTTGGCACTAGAACATTATTCTGTCATTAGATGAGTAACAATATATCTAGAAAGTCTGTCACCATAGCATCATTCTGTTATGCAATGTATAATGACATTGACATCTCTGTAGTTGCCACAGTCACTTGCTGTCTGTCTGTCTGTCTCAGTGGAGGAACGGAAGCACTCTCTGAGACTCCTCCTAGTCTACACCCCGTGTCAAACACCTCAGCCTCACCAAACTATCTGTTATGCACAACAACTC
This sequence comes from Ridgeia piscesae, assembly GCA_025642075.2. NCBI lineage: Eukaryota > Metazoa > Annelida > Polychaeta > Sabellida > Siboglinidae > Ridgeia > Ridgeia piscesae. Next base: position 346,229 of record JAODUO010001075.1, on the reverse strand, counting down.
TAACTTAGGATGGAACTATCGATTACATACAACTATATTCATATAGGACAAACCTGCCGATTACATACAACAACACTCAGGTCAGACATGTCTATTGTATACAAGAAAAGTCAGAGAACAAGTAATAACATAATAAGTTGTCATCACATAGTGAACTTGTACTATGCTGCATTCTACCATCACATGACGTAGTCACATTTTCCTGTATTTTACTGTCTCATTACTGTCACTGGACCATACTCATTGTCATGTTACTGTCACATTACATACTTACATTATGCCTTTCTCGACTGTCATATGCCTTACTTACATTGTGCCATATTCGACTTACTCTTGCTATACTTACACTGTGGTGTACTCAATTGTCGTATGCCCTACTTACATAGTGCCATACTCTACGGTCACAAGCTATAATTACACCGTGCCATACTCTACTGTCACATGATGTACTTACATTGTGCTGTACTCTATTGTCACATGCCATACTTACATTGTGCTTTAATCTACTCTCTCATGCTGTACTTACATTGTGTCATATGCTACTGTCAAATGCTGTACTTACATTGTGCCGTACTCGACTGATAGACTTCTTTGGTATAAACAACATTATCATCCTATTTGCACACAAAGAAACACACAAACTTACTTGGATCTCACCCAACCAAAGAGACAAGAAACAAATTGACCACCTTCTCATCAGTGGCAAGTGGCGAAAATCCTTACAAGATGTACGTTTTAGAAGAGGAGCGGATGTTGGCAGCGATCACCACCTTGTTGTCAAACACATCAAACTGAAGCTTAAAAGAACTGTAACACCAATTAGGCTGTTGAAATGGTTCAATGTCTCCAAGCTGAAAGATGCTGGCTACAGACCAGTAGTGCAGTGTGTGTGTGTGTGTGTGTGTGTGTGTGTGTGTGTGTGTTTGTGTGTGTTTGTGTGTGTTTGTGTGTGTTTGTGTGTTTGTGTGTTTGTGTGTTTGTGTGTTTGTGTGTTTGTGGTGTGTTATATGTATGGAGTGTGCTTGTAGAAGTACGTGTATAATGTATGTGAAATACTATGACATTGCTTGATTGAATAATACAAAAAGTATTTGAATACAATGGCCACTTTAAAATAGGATCAATTTAGAAATGCACAAAGTAGTGTCTTCATAAGGGTCACACTGTTGGTGTCAACCCTGTCAAGAGACTGACCAGCTCCAGATGTGACAATTCTTATTTACCTTGTTTGTTTCTCTTGTTCGAGGGAAACGAATTCTTGTGGGGCACCATAACATTGGGGTTATCCTCCAGTACTCACACATTCTACAAACACAGACAAGATTCATCATTCAACTTAGTACACCATACCGTGTCACACTGTGTCACACCATGTCACACTGTCACTGCACTGGCTGGAAGCAGCCACAGTTAACAGCTTTCTTGACAGTGTGACATCACTTTTATTCACTGAGGGCAGAAACGGTTGTGAGAGGAAGGGAGGGAGGGAGGGACACAATGAGGGAAAGGGACACTGAAAAGAACAGGGTAAGGGAGAGGATGAGGAAGAGAGAGGGAGGGATGGAATGAGATAGAAGAGGGAGGAGAGAGAGAGAGAGAGAGAGAGAGAGAGAAAGAGAGAGAGAGACAAAAAGAGAGAGAGAGAGCGAGAGAGAGGGGGAGAGAGAGAGAGAGAGAGAGAGAGACAGACAGACAGACAGACAGACAGACAGACAGACAGACAGACAGACAGACAGACAGACAGACAGAGAGAGAGATAGAGAGCGATAGAAAGACAAAGACAAAGACAGAGAGAGACAGGCAGACAGAAACACAGAGAGAGACAGACAGAGACAGAGACTAGTCTGTTGCCAGCTCACCGTGGGTTCTCTGTTCATCTGTTTCTTCGACTCTCAGTGGAGGAACGGAAGCACTCTCTGAGACTCCTCCTAGTCTACACCCCCTGTGTCAAACACCTCAGCCTCACCAACACTCACTTTTATCACACCTATCTCTTATGCACAACAACTCTAACTTAGGATGGAACTATCGATTACATACAACTATATTCATATAGGACAAACCTGTCGATTACATACAACAACACTCAGGTCAGACATGTCTATTGTATACAAGAAAAGTCAGAGAACAAGTAATAACAGAATAAGTTGTCATCACATAGTGAACTTGTACTATGCTGCATTCTACCATCACATGACGTAGTCACATTTTCCTGTATTCTACTGTCTCATTACTGTCACTGGACCATACTCATTGTCATGTTACTGTCACATTACATACTTACATTATGCCTTTCTCGACTGTCATATGCCTTACTTACATTGTGCCATATTCGACTTACTCTTGCTATACTTACACTGTGGTGTACTCAATTGTCGTATGCCCTACTTACATAGTGCCATACTCTACGGTCACAAGCTATAATTACACCGTGCCATACTCTACTGTCACATGATGTACTTACATTGTGCTGTACTCTATTGTCACATGCCATACTTACATTGTGCTTTAATCTACTCTCTCATGCTGTACTTACATTGTGTCATATGCTACTGTCAAATGCTGTACTTACATTGTGCCGTACTCGACTGATAGACTTCTTTGGTATAAACAACATTATCATCCTATTTGCACACAAAGAAACACACAAACTTACTTGGATCTCACCCAACCAAAGAGACAAGAAACAAATTGACCACCTTCTCATCAGTGGCAAGTGGCGAAAAAATCCTTACAAGATGTACGTTTTAGAAGAGGTGCGGATTTTGGCAGCGATCACCACCTTGTTGTCAAACACATCAAACTGAAGCTTAAAAGAACTGTAACACCAATTAGGCTGTTGAAATGGTTCGATGTCTCCAAGCTGAAAGATGCTGGCAACAGACCAGTAATGCAGTGTGTGTGTGTGTGTGTGTGGCGTATGTATGCGCGCAGTGTGTGCGTATGCAAGGCAAAAGGGTGTGCGTGTGTTTCAAAGCTTGTGTGTGTTTGTGTGTGTGTGTGTGTGTGTTTGTGTGTGTGTGTGTGTGTGTGTGTGTGTGTGTGTGTGTGTGTGTGTGTGTGTGTGTGTGTGTGTGTGTGTGTGTGTGTGAGAAGGAGACAGAGAGAGGGAGAGATACAGAGACAGACAGTGATGGGGAAGGAGGGTATGTGTCCAGTAGTAGTACTGAAACAAGTATGTGACTGGGACAATCTGCATTCTCGTCCACATAGAAAGGTACTTGACCAGACTCAATCACATCACCAGGCTCTTAACTGGTACATGTACTGACCAAGCAGTGCAGTAAACATGACTGATCAGCTAGTCAACGAAGAAGAGATCAATCAAATATTGGCCATTGTCAACCTTTTGACCATGATTAGGAGCTGTTTCTTTTTACACAACTGGATAATATGGAACCAGGGTTGGGGCAAATTCATATGTGTTAAATACGCCACTATTCATGCTACTCATGACAAGAGTATTGTTAATGAAAACCATACATGGTATTTTCAACTGTAGATGCTTGTTATAACAAGCATAGAAACGGTATACTTGCAGCTGTTGATATGCTATAATTTTATATTATACATATACCTTATATTCTTTTTATTTTGTTCCTTCTGCAAAGTTTTGATTGTAGGTTGAAAATGAAAATGAATATAACACGAGGTAAAGACAAGAGGTTAAAGGTAGCCACTAATAGACATGAAGCCAACATTGTTTTGTCTATCCAAATACAGTTCTTCAATAACATCTTGAAACATATCATACACATAATAATGATGAACACCTACCTGGTAGACTCTCTCTTTAAGTGACATGTACAGTCACTGACAGTAATCTTTGTGCCCTCAGTTGTCTAGAAGGCTAAACATATCATAATCAAAATACTTCTTAAGACAAACAAATCTTTTTATGCATGATCAATTACTTAAGAAGATAAACAATTTAAGAGAACAATTGCAGGAGTTGCTAAGCCCATAGCTAAGGCTAAGTCAATAACTAAATTATAAGGAAGGCAGAGTCCCAACCCAATTTTTACAAAAACACTACTATATTTCATTAGAACATCTTGCACTAGGGCCAACACCAGTCACTAATTATAGACTCATAGGCCTATCAGAGGGAGGAAGCCATTATCATCTTGGTGTCTTAGACTTAGCCTTAATTCTTAGACAAGCCAATTGTTGCTTTCTCAATGTCTCTTACTTGACCTAGCTGAATTAAACGGACTGCTGATGTATTTGAACCGAAAATTTGACTACTGCTAACCACATCAAATTTCAACCCTTCGTCAGTGCAATAATGGGTGTAATAATCTCCTTGATGTTTTACATGGCCGAGCTACTGCTAACTTGTTTAAGCTTGAAGGCATGATCTAGGTACTTTCTAAAACTACTTCCCTTATAGTCAGTCCTCGACTGTTATTCATGTATCTATTCCTTGATTATAGACTAAAAATTTAATTTGGGATTTCATAAATTAAATAACAGAAAAATGTGTGTACTATGCTGGTCTGGACAGGTTTATGCCAATTACACATTACAATGTCTAGTGCAGATAAGACACAGTTAATGAATATTTAACATCTGGATAAGTCGATCACTATTTTATTCTTTAGAGTTTGAAGAGCATGAATGTTGAGCAAATGTGATAGCAAAATTAAGGCATACTGGTTAGAATACTGTACCGTATTTCAAAGTGTATGGTTTTAAATGGAAAGAAAAACACTGTTGTCATTAAAAATGTAAATATGTTTTTTACATGCACAATTTGAATGATGACGAGGCATGTTGCCAATGGTAATTTCTAATTGCATATTGTGTACTTCTGAAATCTCACAATTACTGACAGCTGCCATACCTATCCTACCTTTAAACCTTTAGTCTTTACTGTAAAGTTCACAATAAGTCAAAATATTAATCTTAAAGCATGCTGCATTAAAATCATGCTTGACATCATACCCACAGATCACAAAAAATCTTCTAAATACTTGATGTTTTCATCACTTGCAAGAACAATGTGATAATTATTATTTAAGTTACTATTTCGCATTTCATTTTCCAGAAATGTGTTGGCGTTCGTCCCGCGTTGTATATTAATATTATATAATAATATTGCAAATATTTCGCCAAAAATGATGTAACGTAAGGGATACAGATTTTTAATATCGCTATACTTTTGCAAAAATTTCTTCATAAATTGGAAAAATCGGCATGTTTGATTGATGTGTTCGACTCGAAGCGACGCAGGCTGTCCACCATATGTTGGAGGAAGTTTATATCGTTGATGTTGTACATCCACTTTTCTAAAATATGTAAAAAATGGGAATTTAGGTAAGAATGCAACTTTGTAGCAAGAGTACCTTTTTTCAAATAGCCCACTAATTAGCGAGACTGTGATATCATAGACAAACTGTAACAACCATATAGAAATTTAGTCACCAACAAAAACACAGCATTTTACCACAGATAGCACAATTTATTCCAGCCCAGAGTATGACACATTCATGCAATTGATCAGTCCACTGCGCACAGATAGTCTTGTGATGGTCATCTTGTGGATGGAAACATAGGCTGCCCGTGGCTGTTGGAGTGGTGTGGGGGTTGACTATTTCTTTCCAGGTAAAATTACACCATCATACTGAAAGGAAAACAACCGCTGATTAGAAAAGAATAAATACATCTGTTACAAACACAAAACATTCATAAAACTCCTAGATGAAAAAGAAATTAGGTTGTTTTTCTAGGCACAAGGAAGGTCTCCTGAACATTTATAGTTTCTGTCTACCATCCACTCCAGATCACCCAGAAAATATTTGCTTATGACAAAAACAAACTTGGCACAGTCATTTATGACCACATCTAACTGCAGGATTTATTGGTTGATATGAGTGGTGCCACGAGACAACAGACACGTACTTTCTGTTGGAACCATTTCATGGCGTCGTCCTTCTTGATGCGATGCTGTGGCCCAATGCGTCCTCGTCGCCTCTTCCTCTTGCTCACGGTGAAACCTGCAACAAGTTCACTCATCAGGAAACTTTCAACATTTGGTTAAAGTGGTTACTATGAATATGTAGCAATGCCAACCCTTCCAAAATTACTGAATGGGTAATGGTATTGGGATTTTCAGTAAATGCTCTTTGATGTGAGAGTAGATGCACGTGAAGAAATTTTTGTGGTTCTACAAGACTGTGGCATTTATACAGCAAAGTACAATGAAACAACTGACTCAGCAAATTTCTGCACTTAGCATGGGAGAAGAGAATGACACCAACCGTGACTTGCAAGGGCAACCATGCTCACCATGCCCCTACTTCTGAATGATATGTTTTGCCACATCAATCCAATCATCATTACTGGATTAATGAGTAACGTTTACCATCGGATATTAAAACATGCATTCAGCCTGTACTGAGTACGTACCTGGCCGACCGAGCACAACAAAGAAGTCCATGCCGTAGATGCCAATGTTGGGGTCGTACTTGATGCCAAGATCAATGTGCTCCTGGATGCCAAAGCCAAAGTTGCCCGTCACGCTGAAGTTGTTTGTTCTCAGCTCGTACTCACGCACCTGCAACGACGACGACATCAGAAACGTTGTTGTACAATACTGCAGATAAGGACAGTCTAGTAAACATGCCTGCCAATTAGTTTACAGCAGTCGATCAAGCCAAAAATTCCACCCACTATGATACACTGGCCATGTATTTGAATCAAATTTAAAAAATGGCAATATCATTGAATCGTATTTGAATAAAAATTGGCAGTGTATTTGTATTGGAATTTTTTATTAAATCTGGAAAAGCAGTGTATTTGTTCTTTGATTTGGCCGAGTTGTATTTGATCCCAACACTGACCTACACCACTGAATACAGCAGTGTGGTCTGGTGAAGTGTGTGTCTGTAGCAATTAGGGTAAGAACTAAATCACTATGTAGGTGAAGTAACTAGAGGGAACAACGTCTGGTATCTTTTACATTAGTGATATGCAAACTGGGGTTTGCGAGAGGTTTTCCACAGGGCATGGGATGGGTTGCCTGAAACTAAGGATTTTGTCATGAATGACCTTCCCCTGCCTGAATGCACCAAACAAATCATTTCAAGAGGGATTCGCCATGGAACTGATAGACGAAGTACATGCATCCGTTCACTATGAAGCTGGAGCTACAGAAAAGTAATGTAACATTAACATTTTGATAACCTCAGAGCAAGAAGAATGAAGACAAAAAATCACTTTGTGTCTAACGTTATGTGAATTGTGAAAACTGACCTAGGTGCCTGCCTATCCAAAACTGTTACCAAGTCAAAGATTTAGTTCTTCTCACACACTGAGGTCATTTTTCGACGTTGCCCTTCCACAATTATGTGTCATCAATATTGAATATCATTTGCTCTATAGTTCTATATTACATGGGTACACCATTGATCACATCAGGACTCAAGGGGTTCACTAAGAACAAAGGCTATGCTTGGGCCAAGCTAAACTGCCACCATTAGCAAAAGTGCCCATGTTTGCAGAACCTCTATCAGATTGTTACAAAGAACAAATGGCAACTGTCCTGCGTCTGCTCAGCAAGTGCTCTGGGTTGGCTTGCAATGGTATTTCATCATCGAGTCACAAAACAACAAACCTTGAGGCCCTTTTCAAGAATTTCCTCGGCCAGGGCTCCACGGACCGTGCAGTGGACAGCAATCTTCTCGTTTCTTCGGATGCCGAAGGAACGGACAGTGTAACGAGCTGAAACACACCAACGTCAACCACAGTAGAAGTAATTAGCATTCACCAACAGGAGCCACCGGATTCATTTATGAGCAAACATTGTTTTGCAAAATTACCAACAACACATTTTTCAGTTTTGCACGAAACAGCATACGTTTTGTGCAAACTTAGTTTTATTTCACAATTTTCTGTGAAAATCCACCCAAATGTTAAATAAAATTTCACATTTTTACAGTAACAGCATTATTATTAACTGTATTATGCAACAAAATAAAATGCTTTCAGCACATGCAGTTGTAATGATGGTTTATGTGTTGCTTCTATATATGTAACAGCAGTGCATGGAATGGCAAAAGCTGCGTTGCAGAGAAGCATTCCTCTGGCACAACCCAAAAAGGCAGGCATCAGACAGAGAATCAGATCCCTGTGTCGATGTGCCAACAAACGATAGAAATGAAACAGCATATTATGCATCACATATTATTGCCAAGATACAGCGCACTTCATTGAGGAGATGGCATTACTGAATTAAAATAAGAATGTGCTTTGGATATAATTTTAAGTGTAACAGGGTGAACAAATTTAAGCACAATGTTACTATAGAGTTCGGAGTAACACGATCTGAAAGCACTTCGAGGCAGGATTGTATATACATAATTTATCTAACCACTCGTTTCTGTTAACAAAGCCGAGGACCAGGGCTTTATGCAGGATAAAATTATTGCCAGTCACGTCACACATGTTTTGGTGGACACATGGATGTTAACTTTGAAATGTTGACATGAAATGGACTACAAACACACGTGACACCATTTTCACTCACTTTCAAGGCATAACTAACAATATCTATGGTTTGGGAAGACTTTTTGCTCCTTTTTTTACCCGTCCACCACCCGTCCACCCATATTTCTACCCGTCCATATTCGTTTTTACCCGTCCAAATGACGGGTGGACGGGTCTCTACATAAAGCTATGCCGAGGACTATCACATAACCTAAGATCAATGAACAAAACAGCCACTGTCGTCCACTTTATATTATCTGGGGCATGTAAAGTGGTCAACCAACCAGCCATGACAACCATTCATAGAGGGAAGATTTGTTATCTAGACCCACTTGTAACTTCCATATAATTGTAGCAGCAGTGTCAATGTGAACAAGGCTGTGTTGCAGAGAAGTGTCACTGTGGCACATTCCAAATGGCAGGGATTTCAACAGCAGTCCAACCCCTGTGTCAATGTGCAATAAGTGCTGTTCAATAACACTCTACCCTTTCCCAAAAATAGATTTCCTACTAGGTTCAGTGCGCCTACCATGTATAAATACTAAAACGCTGACTAAATGAACACCACAAGATCAGCTTTGAGGACTCACCTTTAGAGAAAACAGGCTGCTGTCCTGTCAGCTGTTCGAGCACCTTGGCGGCACGGGTCAGCCTATCGCCAGACTCTCCTACGCAGATGTTCAGACACAACTTCAAGATGCGCAGCTCCCGCATGGGGTTCATGCTCTTGCTGTCCTTTGTCTCCTCCTGCAAACAAATATGTCACCGTCAGAATTCTCTCCACGTATCATGACAATTAACAATGTATTTTGGGCATTGTGGAAATTTCAGGGGGCTATCAAACAAACCAAGTCTAGCTTTTTCCAACAAATTTTCAAATAGAGCCCATAACAAACAAAAGGATGAAAATGGTGCTTGAAAAATTCCTGTATTTTAACCAATCTGAACCGAGTACCTGTGTTGGCCAGTAATTCTGCAACTGAAAATGACATCACCCTCTACATCAAATGCAAAAGAAATACAGAGCCCACAAGTTCTTGCTCTTGTACTTAACAGCAGGAGATTCCTACTAATGTAAGGTTATGGAAAAAAGCATGAGATGCCAAGTATGACTGCTCTGTAGAAAATACATAAAACAGCAGGGCCAGTGTATAATGATCACCATAACTTCACAGCTGAAATTGTGCAAGTTTTACACAGAATATTTCATAAAGATTGGGAACAAGACAAATGGCAATAACTGTACAATTCATGGGATGGCTATCCCACGAGCTGGGAGTCTGGTGTACTCGACAGCCACGGAAATATAATAATAATGTAATGTAGTACAGTTAAGTTGACGATTTTACATTTCTGACAGATAGGGTAGTATTCTTCAGCATGTTACGAAAATGTTATCATTTCTGACAGATAGGGTAGTATTCTTCAGCATGTTACGAAAATGTTATCAGACGATTTATTGCACTATTGGTCAGAATCATAAACTATTTTACAAACGTTTCTACAAGTGATGAGAAGCCTCACAAAATCCCTCAGGCAACACAAGTTTTATGCTCACACCGCACTTTCAAACGACTTGGAAAACCTATACTTGGACTTACGAATGGTATAATGCATAGTGTGTGTGTGTGATTTATGCAGGACTTTCACGTACACGCTTCAATAGTAAACGGGGAAAGAGACGTTCACAACATGGAAAGCACCGGTTTACAAGGTGGTCGTGTTTATTAAACCACAGTAGAGGTGTGTGCGAAATAAAATAAACAGCGAATAAGACAGAAGGAAACGGCTTGAACAAACATCACGACATTTTACACGATTTCATAACTTGTTAATACGGATGACAGCAGATTTTACTAAATATGTAACACACGTCAAATAGACACACGTACCGCCATTTTGGCAGTCTTGTGAAAAGGAAGTATAATTGCATTGTGGGTAAGCATTTTGGGACAAAACTGTTGTCACGGGTCTTCGAGAAACGCATTTTATGTATGCAACATGTATTTATCAGATACTGGACTTGAGAAAATTTAACACCATTTATTTTACATAGACCTATTTAACTTAAAAATAAAAAATAAATTCAGCTACTACACACGCGTAATTGCAATGTCACGTGACTAATATTCGAGAGTTCAAGCATAGCAACAACAAAATACACCGCTGCGAAAATTAGTGGAACGTTGTTGATCTAGTTCAATTTTATATTATCCAGTTGTCACAATGAGTGCAAGTGCAGAAGATGAAGAAATTGGGCCGTCGATAGATTCTGCCGACCCAGAAGAGCGAATAGCAGCTAGACGATTGAGGATAACGAAAAGATTGGAGCAATTGCGAAGGTATTTTAATGACGTCGACAAACGAAACACGCCTTCGCCGGCTTCGGCCTTGCAGTGCAGTTATATGCGGGAACCGGATGTTTCGGCCCAAAACAGTTTCGCGTTTCTGCAGTCGTTGAAGTTCGGCATGCTTGTATCTGTATCTGTATCTTAACTGGCAAAATGTCCTAGGGACACATCACGCCAGTGCGCATGGTGGGTCATCTGACTTAATTGTTAAAATGTTGGATTAAACTATTCTGAAATAGTTTAATCCAACATTTTAACAATTAAGTCAGATGACCCACCATGCGCACTGGCGTGATGTGTCCCTAGGACATTTTGCCAGTTAAGATACAGATACAGATTTACTTGAGACAGTGTTTGAGGGGAGAGAATTCCATTCCTTAATTGTTGTTGGGAAGAAGCTGCTTCCAAATATGTTTGCAGAGTATCTAATTTGCAAGAACTGACTGTCATGTTTACGTGAGGTTCTAGTGTTGTGTTGGATATAGTGATCTAGCGGGATATCTATAAGGTTATGTTCCATTTTGTATATTATGCTAAGTCTTTTAATTTTTCTTCTTGTTTGGAGGGTGTCCCACTGGAGGTCTTTAAAAAGTTGGGTTACTGTTCCTGGTTCTCTAGAATAGTTATGTGTACAAAATCTGGCAGCTTGTCTTTGGATTCTTTCTAAGGTTTTAATATGTTTTAGGCAGTGTGGATCCCATGATGCTGATGCATATTCAAGTATTGGTCGGACAAGGGTTGTGTAGGCTATTGACTTAATGTGGGTTGGGCATTGATTTAGATTTCTCCTAATGACTCCTAGAGTCTGTTGTGCTTTCCTAGCGACTGAGTTGCATTGTGCTGTCCAATTTAATGTATTTGATATTTGTACACCAAGATAACAATGTGATTGAACAGATTTAAGTTGTTGGCCACAGAAGGTGTAAATATTTGGTGTCGGTTTTCTTGAGGCTAATGTCATTGTGAAGCATTTGGTGGGATTGAATTTCATAAGCCAGGTGTTTTGCCATTCCTCAAGTTTGATTAGATCATTTTGGAGGAGAGAAATGTCATTGTCTGATTTAATTGGTTGATATAGTAGGCAGTCATCTGCAAAAAGGCGAACGTTTGAAGTGAGATTGTTGGGTAGATCATTTATGTACAGTAAGAAAAGTAAGGGCCCCAGTACGGTTCCCTGTGGTACCCCTGAGGTGACTTTAATTGGTTTGGATGCTGATCCCTCCAAACAAGAAGAAAAATTAAAAGACTTAGCATAATATACAAAATGGAACATAACCTTATAGATATCCCGCTAGATCACTATATCCAACACAACACTAGAACCTCACGTAAACATGACAGTCAGTTCTTGCAAATTAGATACTCTGCAAACATATTTGGAAGCAGCTTCTTCCCAACAACAATTAAGGAATGGAATTCTCTCCCCTCAAACACTGTCTCAAGTAAATCACTAAAATCATTTCAGAATAGTTTAATCCAACATTTTAACAATTAAGTCAGATGACCCACCATGCGCACTGGCGTGATGTGTCCCTAGGACATTTTGCCAGTTAAGATACAGATACAGATAGATCCATTTATTACAACCTGTTGAGTTCTTTCTGCAAGGAAGCTTTCTATCCATGACGATATTGGGCCTGTGATCCCATAGTATTTTAGTTTGTGGATTAATCTTTTATGTGGAACTTTGTCGAATGCTTTAGTGAAGTCTAGAATGGCCATGTCTACAGATTTCTTTTCATCTAGATATTTGCTTATGTCATGGACAGTTTGAATTAATTGAGTTTCTGTTGATCTTTTTGCACGAAAACCATGTTGGTGGTCAGTTAGGATGTGATGTTGTTCAAGGTGTTTCATGATGTGGCTATGAATTATGTGTTCAAGAAGTTTAGAAATCACAGGTGTTAAGGATATTGGTCTGTAGTTTGAAGTTTCTGCCCTGTTTCCTTTCTTGAAAATTGCTGTTATGTTTGCTTCGTTCCAGGCTTTGGGGACTTGACCAGAGTCAACTGATGATTGGAAGATATCATGTATTATTGGTGTTAGGTGGTAGGCATATCTGTTTAGAAACCATGGTGGAATGCCATCTGGTCCTTGCGATTTAGAGGTGTTAATTTTTGATAGTTGGTCATGTACTCCTTTAAGTGAAATTGTTAATTCGGGTATTTTTCCATGTGGGCTGTCATTCAGATTTGGCAGCTTGGAATTTCCTTCATATGTGAAGACACTTTTGAACTGATTGCCTAAGGCTTCTGCTTTTTGCTTGTCATCGCTAATTATGTTTCCCGCAATGTTGGGCCGATTCATCCGTACCTGCAACGTGTGTAGGCGAGCTACATGGGCCGAATCATCCGTCCTGATGTTCGAGAAATATCTTCGACTCTCGTCGTTTCACACCATACAGTGCAACATAACCAATGGCAATGCACAGTTACATATATCCTATAGCCACACAATTTATAGATGTTCACTGGATCAGTTTATATTTCTTGTTTATTACAGCTAGGGTGGTCGGACAAAATTTTTCTTTAGTTTTTTTATGTTCTCTGATAGTAGTCACTATAAGAAGTATACTGGTAGTTTCGTGTATCTAAGTGAAATATTAAGCAAACTACAGATGTTTAAAGTTACAATTATTTTTAATTTCATGACGTTTTGTTAATATATTATGTAATTTTACTTATAAACCACACACATTTTTTTTTAATTTTCCCCTGGTCATAATCACTAATTGAAGTGCAGTGGTGTTTGTTTTTGATGTGCGTAGATGAAATATTAAGGAAACTGCAATTTTCTGATGACATTTCAAATAAAAAATATTTCCAACAATTTTCTGATATATTTGATCTAGCCAATAAATCGTTAGGATTGCTTTTATTTTTTCTTCTGATAATAGTGATACATTATCACAAATTATAATAATTAATAAATGTAATGTAGCCTAACCAACACACAACAGTACAAACGATATGCTAAAAAACTATTTTTTTTAAACGGAACACAATACAATAATAGCAATAAACAAACAAATTTAACATCTTAAGCCCTGAATTTCTGGGGGTCTCAACACTATGACCAGACTTGGGTTCACATAATGAACTGTATCATAAAAACTGTTCATCTGAACCAGAAAGGAATTATCTATATATGGATGTACATATTGTTGTATGACTAACTGAAACTAATTAATATATAATTTACATATATCAAAAATCAAAGATGGCCAACAATATATGTATATATATATATATATATATATATATATATATATATATATATATATGAAAAATAGTTTTGTTTTGTTGATTCCTCCATAATTATAAGCAATTATTTTATCAATTATTGTATCATTGCAAGATATAAGGTGTCTTCAACGAGTAACACAAAAACTAACTCATACATCAATTGGGTTCTATTTTATGTAAGTCCGGAAGTTGGTCCTGTATTTCTCAAATCAGGATTGAAATAGTACATACAGCAAATGACACTGGTGCTATGTGGAATATAGCACATGCTAGTACAAAGCAAAATTATATTGAATAAATTTGCCAACACTGCCATCCAAATTACTGTCGCGTGACTACAAAACATATTGAAAATAATCAGAATATAATTTATGTCAACAATGCAGGCAACAAACAAGATGGACGATAAGATACATCAAAATCAGTTTTATTTTGTGGCTAATGCGCAATGATTTGACAGCGCAGAATCGAATGAAATATCGTCGATTTCAAACACGGCTGTCATCATAGCTGCTGCCTTTCACATTTTCATCCAAATCATCGGACATGCTAACTAAACAATAGGAATTCTTGCTCATGAACATCGCTAACATGAATAGTGAAACATCTACGATCGACTGCTGATTTGATTTTGCTAGAAAGTACCGTTTTTCTTGATAGATATATGCAAACTTGGTGTCAAACTGTTGGTAAATCTCCTGTCTACAAAAACTCTACATCCGGGTCAATTTGACGAAGTTTCCGTGAAAACCTACTGACATCTAGCGATTATCGTACACACTAGTGTAAAACCACGACACATCGTGGTTCAGGATCCATGAGGTTAAATTAGCGACATTAAACATGGCAGTAATTAATTAGTTTACACAGTCACATGTGCAGGCATAAGTATTTGCTAGCTATTAATAATAGTATTAATCAAAGACACCCGCTATCGATCATGTCGGTATCCGAGTGCTTTGTATACCACAATGCATTGCTAAAATTTATTAACCACAATGCATTGCTAAAATCACCTTAAATGATGTACTATGTGGCTGGAGGCTGATCACCCCTCATGGGTGATTTAATTAGCTTACGTTAAGAGGACTTTGTAAGGGACGTGCTAGGACTCGGTGTAGAGAAGAGCTGCGTGTACTTATGTAATCAGCCAGACTGAACCAAATTATTGCCAGTCACACGTGTTTCGGTCTGCACATGTACGTTAACTGTTAAGCCAGTTTACAAACTTCAAATGTGTCTGATGATCTGAAATGGACTACAGACACACATATGACACAATTTACACTCACTTTTGAGGCCTAACTTACAATATCTATGGTTTTGGAAACATTTTTGGTCTTTCATTTTTTATCCGTCCGGCTTCCACCCATATTTCTACCCGTCCACAATGGGTTTTACTCGTCCAAATGACAGGTAGGCGGGTCTCTGCAAAGTTATGCCCCTGGCACATGAAGATGTCCTCTAGTGCTCTATCTGTACTAGGTCTATAGGTTCTTGTTGTCCTTTTTGTGGCATTGCCAGGTCTTGCGCATAATATCGTGAGATTGGATGGCATTAGGGATAGGGAGAGTTAATTTTTTATTTGCAATTAATATTTGATCCACGGTTCGATTTAATCACAATTAATATGCTTTCACAAGTATGCCAGCCATGTCATACATAATGTTAATAAACCAACGGATTGTGAATTTGATACTAATTATAAGAACTGACAATTAATTAGACTGACCTGATTTATTCCTGATTTTTTCTTCTACTTAGTTATGAGCCACATTCAACAGGTTGAACATTTTATGGAGTATATTGTTCATGGGTCAAAGATATGGTCATGTTGTAAGAAATTTATTTACTTTCACTTACTTTCAAAAGATGCTCCAAAGTAAGTTCATTTCTTACAGCATACATGTAACCTTTTTTAATATTTGTAATGTGTAGCAAAATATAAATCTGCCAAAATGCCCCTCGTAATTCCATACAACTTTTTGTATTTGATGTGTGTATTTTTGTAACACCTTCCACAAGAGCAAGTAAACATGCAGTTTCTTAATTGCACCTGTTGACAGAGCTCAGCTGGGAGAGGATGATGCCGCCAATAAGGATGTGAAAGAGGAACTTAGCATCAGTAGGAAACAGATGGAGGAGAGTCGACACCGACTCCTCAGGCTCGTGGAAGATGGCTACGAGCTCGTCACCAACATCCGAGACGCAACCGACGCGAGAGAGGGCGAGTGGCGGACAGACGAAGATGAGATCAAACGACAGCGGTAGGTCAGAGGTCAAGAAGCGGCAATCGTGTAAAACTTGTGAAGATCCTTGCCGTACAGTATTTTAATGCACCGTAATTATATTCGTAAGTAAGTACGTAGGTGTTGTAGAGGTAGACGTTTTAATAGGTAGACTTTGTGATATATTTTTCTTGTTGCTGCTATGTGATTGTTACATTGCAGGGGCCGATTTCATAAGGCGTACTTACGACGTCTTACCGGGCAATAACTCATAGAAACCCTAAAACGTCGTAAAGTTACGCTAGTTGAATTTCACGAGTCTGCTCCATAGTTGCATTTAGCTGCGCCATGTGTATGATGGTTTTCTTTAGAACCTTGAGCCTTTATACACACCAAATCCTCAAAGAACCAGGACCATCTAAGAATGTCTTATACGAGACAACTAGTTACTTTCACTTTCAGGGGGTCGGTGCCAGTTTTATCTACCCTTAATACTATTAATACACTGATATGATCATTATCAACATTTGCAAACGTTTGTCTGGAGGGAGGATGTGGAGGGGGTTGAGGCCAGATGAAAGTAATTTTGTTTGATATCAGGCATCGACGTTCTTAGATGACTCTTGTGTAGTCTTAACAAACTTTATGGTTGGCTATGTTCACTGTGTTGTTTGTTTTACAGGAAAGATCGTTTAGATGCTGAAGCAAAGTCTGGCTCAGAGAAGTTTGATGAGGTATGATTGCCAAGGACTTCTTATGTAAATAACGTCAACAGGATAACTTGATGTCTAAACAGAGAAGCTAGGCATGATTTTTGTAGAATTAAAAAGAAATCAAACATTTTTCAACCAGACTCTGCATTTCCATGGTAACAAAGTCTTTGAGCCATTACAGCCTAAGACAGAGAGCCATCATCCATCATTTGGTCATTTGGAGCAGGTAAAAATTATTGTAATCCATCATTTGGCCAGGCACACAATTGAAAACTGAAGACCTTTATTAGAGTTCACCACTGCAGTGTCATACCAAAGAGTTAAGGTTTTTGTGGTGTAACTGTCGACTTCAGATGACGTGGACTGTTACAATTTGCGAGCACCTGATGCATGTATTATAAAATATTGCCTTAATCCTTGTGCACCTTGATGAAATATTAGCCAATTTAGAACCACTTCCATTGATTATCGAAGTGAAATCTGAACCCGTATTTTAACTTGTAAGTAAAATATATCTGTATTCAGTATATATTATGAAGTTTTGTAAAAATTGTAAATATGTATTCTGCTGATACACAGAATAGTAAGCTGAATGCAAAATTTTACTTTATTTGCATAATTATTTCTGGGGATATTCTTGTTCTAGTTATTAAAAATATGATAGTGATAAAATGGAAGTAAACCATTGACTAATGAGATTGCTTACCTTATAATAGCCTGCTTCCTCTAAGAATAATACTGATTTAAAGTGGCAGGTACATGTTTTATAAGGTGAACTTTATTGATAGTAACTGTATAAAGCTACACTTATTAGAATTTGCCTGAAAACTCTGTGTACTTTATTAAAGACACATATTTCAGTTTGTATGTTTTGTTGTTGTTATTCAACGATGATATTTTCCATAGAAAAACTGTTTGTTTGCTTGCTACCAAACGGGTCATTACTGGGCTGCTGGGTTCCTTTCCAGATCACCAAGAAATGGGAATCAGCTTTACAGAAAGAGATTCCCCAAGATCTACAAGAGGTAAATACTTGATCGTCTGTGAAATGTCAGCCTTTGTTATCATGTTGCTACTTGAGCTATTGTGCAAAACCTACCTGGCAGGGTTCTCCTGACCTTTAGGATTCACTAACTTCAGTCAGAATGTCATACAGTTGTGATACAATGACTGATACGTACAGAACTTCTATCTTCCCTCATTTTCAAGTGCCATTGTTTATTTATGTTATTGTATATTGAGAGTACTTTTATTTACACATGGAAATAAACTTCATTCAAGAAAGAGAAAATAACAGATATACTAGAATACCATATTTATTTTCTCTTGATCGACAAATAGTGTTTTGTTCCTTTTTACAATTTGATATATTCTGTTCTAAGATTGCAGTTGGAGAATCACTGCAGCATATTATATTAGTGCTGTGTTTCCTCACGAGTCTTCTTCAGTTCTGGTGTCAAAGTTTGTGAAAAAGATGGTGCACTTGTATGACACCTGATGTGTCCTATATCCAAGATAGTGCACACATGTGAAATAGTGCACACGTATGAAATAGTGCACACGTGCAGAATATCGTGTTATTCTGCTGAAGTCACACAATCGTACTCGGTCTACATAAAAGATTATTATCACAGCCCTCTTTTTAGATCATACAATCTTGAAGTGAGTGACTGCTGTTTCTTAGTGTTAATAAGCAATGGACTGGAATTGGTTGCAGATTGGAATTATTGATGCGGAATCTGCTATGATTAAAAGCTTACCTGTACAAGTTGATTGCAGATGTTGACGCAACAGAAGTCTGCCTGTGACGCGATGATTGACGAGAAGAACAAACTCATCACAGACTTCCAACTGGTACGTGGAGTCAACATCAACAGCCGGAGACATTATTTATGTAGCGCTGTGCACTGTGCGTGCTTGTTTTTAACCATTCAACTGCAAATGCACCTAATTATTTTTTAGAATGAGTCGCAGTTTATTTGCAATGCAAAATTTAAAAAAATGTTACATAAACATGTTCTAGAACTATTAGTATATTTTTCTTTTTAGATTAAAGAGAGCAATAATAGGAGTACAAGTATAATAATAATAACATATATTGGTAGTATTAACTGGCATGTGAAAATTACAAATAAATAATACTAATAAATAAATAAAATAGTATAAATATGTGATAAATAAATAAAATAGTAAAGATATGTAACGATTAAAATAATAAATATTAATTAAAATAAATGGATGAATAATACTGGTGTGACTGCCAGGAACTGAAGTCCAAGGACGACCAGTACGTGAAGGATCTGAAGAGGCAGGCGGAGGACATAGACTTGATCATAGAGCGGATGGACGAACAGGTGAAGGAGTTGACGCGAGCCTACCGGGAGGAACTGGGGGAGATAGAGGTGAGTCTCCCGCTGCTGGGTTCTCTGTGTCAGATTCAAAGTTGTTGTCTCCCTAATGTTCCTTTTGTCCGGAGGTGGGGGGTAATGGGTTTGGATGCACCCTCCACTGATGCAGGCATTCCACGTTGGGGGATTAGTTTAGTTCCATTTTATTTTTAAATTGTGATGTAGACAGTAATTAATTGAGACAGAAGGAAAAACAAATGTGCAGCTCATTGAAATATGTAAATACCACCTCTTCACTTATTGTGAAGATTGCAAGACAAGGTGCACGCACACACGCATGCATGTGCACACACACACACACACACACACACACACACACACACACACACACACACACACACACACACACACACACACACACACACACACACACACACACACACACACACACACACACAAACACACACACACACACACACACACACACACATACACACACTCAAAACTCTATCTTGCTACTGGCTTGTTAATTCAAATATAATGTTTCATGAATGCGTTTCCTCAAGTACACAAAGCACAAAGGAGAAGAATTCAAAGGAAGAAGCACTGAACAATGTTTGTTAACAATATTTCTATTGTGTGGGACCAGACGGCATTTGTGGCGGAGCGATCAGAGTTGCTGGAAGCAAACATGAACCGCTGGAAGGCGGGCGTCCAGTCACGTCTGGACAAGGAGCTTGACTATCTATCAACCCGCGAGAAGCGAGTCGATGATTACGAGGATCAGTTGCGCCACCTACGAGTGCAGGATGCTGAGGAGTATAACATGGTGAAGATCAAACTGGAGACAGACGTCCAGGTGGGTGGAACTAATTGTGACTAGAAATAACGTCATCCTCCAGGTGACGCTATATACATGCACATTCACGCATGCACATGCTTGTAGACAAACACAGAGACATGCGCACATACACTTTCCTCACCGGTACCACCAATTTAAAAATGTTTCATCAACCTTGTTATTTTGGGGTTGTCAGTATATTGTATAATACATATATACATGCTTATTTCTACATTTATTAAAATGTTTATGGGATGCAAAATATGGCTTAACAAACGTTGTGTAACATTCAAAAATCTTCCAGCAGCTGTCTTTACAATATAACCAAGAGAGCAGTCCGATAGAGGTTTCTTGCTGTAGATCGTGCAGCAGTAACCTTTACAATATGACCACAAGAACATTGTCATAAAGAGGCTTGTTGTTGTAGATCCTGCAGCAGCAGTCTTCATAATACGACCACAAAACAGTGTTATAAAGAGGCTTGTTGTAGATCCTGCAGCACCAGTCTTCATAATACGACCACAAAACAGTGTCATAAAGAGGCTTGTTGTTGTAGATCCTGCAGCACCAGTCTTCATAATATGACCACAAAACAGTGTCATAAAGAGGCTTGTCGTTGTAGATCCTGCAGCAGCAGTCTTCATAATACGACCACAAAACAATGTTATAAAGAGGCTTGTTGTTGTAGATCCTGCAGCACCAGTCTTCATAATATGACCACAAAACAGTGTCATAAAGAGGCTTGTTGTTGTAGATCCTGCAGCACCAGTCTTCATAATACGACCACAAAACAGTGTTATAAAGAGGCTTGTTGTTGTAGATCCTGCAGCACCAGTCTTCATAATACGACCACAAAACAGTGTTATAAAGAGGCTTGTTGTTGTAGATCCTGCAGCACCAGTCTTCATAATACGACCACAAAACAGTGTTATAAAGAGGCTTGTTGTTGTAGATCCTGCAGTACCAGTCTTCATAATACGACCACATAACAGTGTCATAAAGAGGCTTGTTGTTGTAGATCCTGCAGCACCAGTCTTCATAATACGACCACATAACAGTGTTATAAAGAGGCTTGTTGTTGTAGATCCTGCAGCACCAGTCTTCATAATACGACCACATAACAGTGTCATAAAGAGGCTTGTTGTTGTAGATCCTGCAGCACCAGTCTTCATAATACGACCACATAACAGTGTTATAAAGAGGCTTGTTGTTGTAGATCCTGCAGCACCAGTCTTCATAATACGACCACATAACAGTGTCATAAAGAGGCTTGTTGTTGTAGATCCTGCAGCAGCAGTCTTCATAGTACGACCACATAACAGTGTTATAAAGAGGCTTGTTGTTGTAGATCCTGCAGCAGCAGTCTTCATAATACGACCACAAGAGCAGTGTTATAAAGAGGCTTGTTGTTGTAGATCCTGCAGCAGCAGTCTTCATAATACGACCACAAGAGCAGTGTTATAAAGAGGCTTGTTGTTGTAGATCCTGCAGCAGCAGTCTTCATAATATGACCACAACAGCAGTGTTATAAAGAGGCTTGTTGTTGTAGATCCTGCAGCAGCAGTCTTCATAATACGACCACAAGAACAGTGTTATAAAGAGGCTTGTTGTTGTAGATCCTGCAGCAGCAGTCTTCATAATACGACCACAAGAGCGGTGTTATAAAGAGGCTTGTTGTTGTAGATCCTGCAGCAGCAGTCTTCATAATACGACCACAAGAGCAGTGTTATAAAGAGGTTTGTTGTTGTAGATCCTGCAGCAGCAGTCTTCATAATACGACCACAAAAGCAGTGTTATAAAGAGGTTTGTTGTTGTAGATCCTGCAGCAGCAGCTGCAGCAGATGAAGGCCACGTACCAGTTGAACCAGGAGAAACTGGAGTATAACTTCCAGGTGCTGCGCAAACGAGATGAGGAGAACACCATCACCAAGTCACAACAGAAGAGGAAGATCACACGGTCAGTCAGCCTCCCTCCTTCATCACACGCATCGTCTTCCTTCCATTAGCTCATCTCTCTGTGTCAGCTCCGTAGGTGTGGCCAGAGTGTGTTTTCAGATTCCTTCTCTACCGTTATTGTGTCCAATACATCTCCCCCCTGTGTGGGATCTTTTACTTCCCCTGGCACCTGATAGCAGCAACCAATGACTGTTAGTGACTCTACGGGAAAATGCAGGCAATGCAAATAGGAATGAATTTTCTTAAGTTGCAATAATATTATGGCAGGTGGTAGTAGAATTTCAATCCCTGTCTATTCAACCTACAGTCTGATGCTGTACAGGTGCCCCCATGGATTAAGGTGTGGGCATCCTTCTAAAAAAATGATTTCTAGCTTCTCGGAGAAGTGATTTCCCAGCAGTGGAAGTCAGAAATCCTGCCTGGCTCGTGGTGGTCAGTCAAAAATTAAATATATGGATTTAGTTGGAATATGAATCTGTTCTCCAGAATTATTTTGGGTACGTAGTTGTAGTACTGTTGTACACGGCTGGCAGAATCGTGAGTGTTGTGTGACGTTGCAGTCTCCAGGACGTGCTGACCAACATGCGTATCAAGCTGGCGAAGCAGGAGAAACAATACAAGGAGGAGAACCAGCAGTTGACAGACGACTACAAGAGAATCACGGAGCAGTTCAAGGAGATCCAGCACAAATCCATGTGAGTGACACCACGGCCAGCTGAGGTCAAGTCGTAGAACATGGTCGCGTGTTGGACACAACTCACACAGATAGAACTGCTACTTTTTGACAGCACAAGTACTTATTCACGATCAGTTGTATATGCCAAGATGGCAACTATGTTTCAAGTACTTGAGTATTTATAAAATGAAACAAACCTTATCTACTCTTTTTTTTTGATGCACTGCATCCTGTCCATTAATGTTTATTTTTCTAAATAAAAAGTAACTGACAGTTTCTCCTTCTTGTTGATTATTACAACAGAAATACACTTGTACCTGCTTCACAAAAGAGGAATCAAACAAAATTAGGCCCTTTCTCTCGCATGGAGTATAGGTTTCTGACATGTCACAAAACAAGTGCGCATGACATGAATGTCATTGGCCTGATTTTATTTTGATATTTATGTTTTCACGGACAGAAAGTGAACGCTGCTGTGGCCTTATTAAACACACAGTTTGTCATGTAATGTCCGTCCCTTATCACGTCGTGGTTGGTACTTCGTGTCTTCATCCCAATTATGTGTGGTAGGCACTTCATGGCAACGGACCAGAAGAAGTTCCACGAGATCTGGCTGATGAATGAGGAGGAATGTAAGGAGCTGGTGAAGAAGCTCCTAGAAGAGGAGCGAGTCATCTACGAGCAACAGCTCGGTCTACCCTGGACCGCTCCTGACCTGTGAGTGATTCTCCTACATTGGCATTGTCCGTGATCCCTAGTCTCTCTCACACACCGTGATGTAGTTGTTTTGATGCTGCGACAGGTTTGAGAGAATAGCAAGAGTTTGTGAGGATCGGAGTTGCTCTTTTGTTGACAAGAAACACAGTTGCAGACATAAGTGATGCTGTACTATTCTACTAATTTATGTAGCATCAGTATCCACTTAATGTAGTAGATTCGCTGAAGCGCTTTGAATAAATTAAATATACATAGGTTAACAATTAAACAGCGTATGACAGGATAAATTATACAAACACTTAGCACGTATTAAATGTTGCACTATTACCAAAAGTCTGTACCAATTACCAAACATTTAAAACACAAAAATTACAGTTATTAAACCACAGCTCCATGTAAGATTTAAAGGTCTGAGCATGAAAGAGATTACACTTTGTTTTCTGTCTTTCAAGTTAATGTTTAAAGATGTCCTGGTTCTGTTTATTTTAGAGCTTTCACAGAGAATGTGGGACCAATCACAAATACAAGGTTCAAGAAGTCTGCCATATCTGCCCACCAGGTGGCACAGGAAGCGTTCTCAGTGACACGTAAGTTGACAGTACAATGACAGCATAGGCATCATACATCCATTCAGCCATTCGGCACACAACCCGACTAGGCCACTAGTTATGTCTCGACCACAGTTTGTTTCTCCGAAAAACTGGACGGTATTTTTGAATTATATGTTCAGAGGATACTTAGGCAAACTCCTAGTGCCATCGAAGGAGATTGTGTTCATTGTCAAACATTGGATAATTAAACTGGCATATATCATACCAAAATATTTAACAAGAATTAACTATATCGAATGTTGATTAAGTTTGAAACTACAACGATGTTGGCGAACTTAGCAACGAAACTGAGTATTGTTCATTGATACTTGGACGCCAGTGACAATAAACATTACACCATGAAACAAGAGGAAGAGCCGTGTACCTTGTCGTCAATGTTATCTAGTACAGCTCATTTTACTTGCTGATTACCGTACTTTCCAAAAGTATATAACATTCCTCTTCATGAAATGAATATTGGGTCCTCAAATCACGACTTGAAATGAGGTTGTTAACTTTGCTGCACATTCACTGGGAATGCCGTATTGAGTAGTCACAGCAGATCAGGGCTGTAGGACTGAATTGGTTAATCGTACATGGTCCCCAGTCATTCGGGTTGCAGATGCCAGGTAGAATGTCGGGTATACCGTGTAGGTCCACCACACCGACCAGCACTGCCAATGTCTATGAATGACAATACCAGTACATATGAGTTGACAGAACAATACTGGGGCCACAAAAATAGACCAAACAATAACAACACTACTGCTACCCAAGTTGCCAGGACAATGACTATACTAGTGCTACCCAAGTTGATAGAACAACTACAGCGCTAGTGCTACCCAAGTTGACAGAACAACAACAGCGCTAGTGCTAACCAAGTTGACAGAACAACGACAGCGCTAGTGCTAACCAAGTTGATAGAACAACGACAGCGCTAGTGCTACCCAAGTTGACAGAACAACAACAGCGCTAGTGCTAACCAAGTTGACAGAACAGTGCTAGTGCTACCCAAGTTGATAGAACAACGACAGAAGCTAGTGCTAACCAAGTTGATAGAACAACAACAGCGCTAGTGCTACCCAAGTTGACAGAACAACGACAGTGCTAGTGCTACCCAAGTTGACAGAACAACAACAGCGCTAGTGCTACCCAAGTTGACAGAACAACGACAGTGCTAGTGCTACCCAAGTTGACAGAACAGTGCTAGTGCTACCCAAGTTGATAGAACAACGACAGGGCTAGTGCTACCCAAGTTGATCGAACAACGACAGTGCTAGTGCTACCCAAGTTGATAGAACAACGACAGTGCTAGTGCTACCCAAGTTGATAGAACAACGACAGCGCTAGTGCTACCCAAGTTGATAGAACAACGACAGTGCTAGTGCTACCCAGGTTGACAGAACAACAACAGTGCTAGTGCTACCCAAGTTGATAGAACAACAACAGCGCTAGTGCTAACCAAGTTGACAGAACAACAACAGTGCTAGTGCTACCCAAGTTGATAGAACAACAACAGTGCTAGTGCTACCCAAGTTGACAGAACAACAACAGTGCTAGTGCTACCCAAGTTGATAGAACAACAACAGCGCTAGTGCTAACCAAGTTGATAGAACAACAACAGCGCTAGTGCTACCCAAGTTGACAGAACAACGACAGCGCTAGTGCTACCCAAGTTGACAGAACAACAACAGTGCTAGTGCTACCCAAGTTGATAGAACAACAACAGTGCTAGTGCTAACCAAGTTGACAGAACAACAACAGTGCTAGTGCTAACCAAGTTGACAGAACAACAACAGTGCTAGTGCTACCCAAGTTGACAGAACAACAACAGTGCTAGTGCTACCCAAGTTGACAGAACAACAACAGTGCTAGTGCTAACCAAGTTGACAGAACAACAACAGTGCTAGTGCTAACCAAGTTGACAGAACAACAACAGTGCTAGTGCTACCCAAGTTGACAGAACAACAACAGTGCTAGTGCTACCCAAGTTGACAGAACAACAACAGTGCTAGTGCTACCCAAGTTGACAGAACAACAACAGTGCTAGTGCTACCCAAATTGACAGAACAACAACAGTGCTAGTGCTAACCAAGTTGACAGAACAACAACAGTGCTAGTGCTACCCAAGTTGATAGAACAACAACAGCGCTAGTGCTACCCAAGTTGATAGAACAACAACAGCGCTAGTGCTACCCAAGTTGACAGAACAACGACAGCGCTAGTGCTACCCAAGTTGACAGAACAACAACAGTGCTAGTGCTACCCAAGTTGATAGAACAACGACAGTGCTAGTGCTACCCAAGTTGACAGAACAACGACAGTGCTACGCAGGTTGACAGAACAACGACAGTGCTAGTGCTACCCAAGTTGACAGAACAACGACAGTGCTAGTGCTACCCAAGTTGACAGAACAACGACAGTGCTACCCAGGTTGACAGAACAACAACAGCGCTAGTGCTACCCAAGTTGACAGAACAACGACAGTGCTACCCAGGTTGACAGAACAACGACAGTCTAATGCTACCCAAGTTGTTAGAACAACGACACGGCTAGTGCTACCCAAGTTGACAGAACAACGACAGCGCTAGTGCTACCCAAGTTGACAGAACAACGACAGTACTAGTGCTACCCAAGTTGACAGAACAACGACAGCGCTAGTGCTACCCAAGTTGACAGAACAACAACAGCGCTAGTGCTAACCAAGTTGACAGAACAACGACAGCGCTAGTGCTACCCAAGTTGACAGAACAACGACAGCGCTAGTGCTACCCAAGTTGACAGAACAACGACAGCGCTAGTGCTACCCAAGTTGACAGAACAACGACAGTACTAATGCTACCCAAGTTTGTCAAAATGACTAATCTACATAAGAATTCTGTTGACATTGTCTCCCGTTCACACCTGGATGAACTTTGTCTTCCTATCCCTCTCTCTCTCCTGCTTACAGTAACTGTGAAGGAAACCACACCGGCTGGTAATTTGAATATTAAAATATGTTTAATGTTAAAGTAGTATATTATTAATAGTTAATCATGAATTTTCAGTTTTATTAACACCTTCATGACCTCATCAAATAATGTTCAATGTTAAATTACTTTATTAATAATTACTTGATAATTTTGAATTTGCAGTTTATATTAAACATGCTATTAACCCATAAAATAATGTTCAATATTAAATTAATTTATGAATGTTATTAACTAATAATTATTTGTTAGTTTTAATTAAAGTAACTGCATAATTATTACACCAAATGGAACATTTTCCAGTTGTCTGTGGCTGTGATAGAATGAGACGATGGTGTCGTCAGCTGGTGGCACGTGTGATGTGGTTGTGTGTGCTACCGCACCAGCACATATGATTATTGCATAATGTATGTCACAAAGTTTCCATTTGGTGTTTATTAATTTTCGTACAGCAAATGGTTTAATTCAGCTCAGATCAAACATGGTGTTAAGGATTACTGATCAACTAACAGTGGATGTATTTAAAAACACCTCGATGAACATTTGGCGAATTGAGTGGGGAGACACACTCCACTTTATTGACCTGGACATTTTTCTCAGAACTATGTATGATCACTGTCTGTCCATGACATAAGTAAACACATATTGTTTTAATTTTCTTACATTTGTTAGGCCTTTCTGTTTTCTGTCTGCCATCAATGTAAGAGCATGTTGTTTACATGTGTAATTTTAATACAGACTTATATTTCAATGAGCCAATATGTCAATAATTGTTATTTTTATTAAATATTTATAAACGTGGTAAGCATTCACTGACTGTGTTTGACACTAATTCACTAACAGCAACAACAACACTGTCACTAACTAACATCGATTAAGCAAAGTAATAATACTAATATAATAATACTTAAATTACATTAATGTAAAATATAACACATTTATCTGTAGTGAAACTATATTGAACTATTTATTTAAAATATAAAACATCTAAACAATAACACCAATAACATAAATGCTACCTGTTTTGCCCAGCCCCAGTTGAATCAGTACTTCACCAAAGAACACCAAAAAGAAGGACAACTCATATCTGTGCATGCATAACAGTCTAGTGCCGACTGTGCAATGACAAAGTCTTGATAGAGAATTCGCATATAACATTGATTGTCATGTATGCAAACCATGAAATACTGGATACATCAATTCTTCCCGTTACACATTTGACATTATTATCATAAATCCCACCAGTTGGCTGTCTTGTTATCAACATTCTTTGACTCCATGTTAAACATTGCAAATGAGCCATGTTCACACAGACTATGTTTGACCCATTTTCAGTGGCGCCCCATTCTGACAGATCCTTCCATGATGAAGGCGGGTCGGACCGACCTATAAATTCAACGATCTTTACCAAGTATTCACCAAAACTCGTGAAGCAGATTCTTGAGTTGCTGGGAGATGAGGCGGTTAGTAAGAGTGCTGTGTGGGAAAGTTGATAAATGGTGGTGTTTGTATAAATTAGTATAATCACTGTCTCTTTTGAGACATCGTATGTGTTTGGACACCTCAGAAATCTTCATTTTGTGATCGCTTTTGTTTTTGGACATCAGTGAAAACAGGTTTCCTGTACCATTAGATGCAGGTTATTTGTGATTAATTAATTAATAAAGTATATTATTCTCACTTGTGATGGATTCTGTGCATAGTAAATAAGAGGTAACTTATGACTTGTTTGTGTTTGTAAATATTTGGACAATATGTCTATATCATTTATTTTTCTGTACCTGACATTTTTTGACAGCTGAAATATATTATTTTGATGTGTCTAAATCAGTATGGTAGTTGTGTGATACACGGTTTGAAACATAGACCGCCTACGGTTTGAGACATAGACCCCCTACGGTTTGAGACATAGACCCCCTACGGTTTGAGACATAGACCCCCTACAGTTAAGGCTGTGAAGTTATATAGAAGAACAAGAGGGAAACAGGACTGATCATGAAACAGCGTAGGTTGAAAGTATAAAGTAATCAATACCTGAGATACAATGTAGTTGGCTATGGAAACTTCACATTGATTATAAGTAATAGTTATTTGATGTCTTTCAGAATAATTTTCCCAATATTAATATGAAGAAATATTTTTTTCAACATTAAACAATGTTTAAAAAAATAATAACTGATGTCACAAATGTTTTTATTTCAAATATCAAACAAACTACCCAGAAGCTGTACACAGAGATGTTGAACACTCGACAGAGTTGTTGTCCTGACATGTTCCTGTTGTGTTCCACTGCAGGGATTCCTGATTGAATCAAAGCTGAACAAGCTCCTCGCCCCCCTCGAGAGAGATGAGCGGTGTCTGATGCGGCTGGATGCTATATTCACTGTGAGCATGCTGGGGGATTTCGGGGGTTGTTGACATTTATGCTGACAGCGATGTTGTGGAGAATTGACCGTAATGTTGATAGTAATGTAGACAGCAATGTTGGTAATAATGTTGAGTGATGTAGATGGTTATGTTGAAAGTAAAGTTGCATGGTGTTAACAGTAATATTCAGCGTTATGCTGTAGTGTATTGAGTCTATTGACATTAATGTTGCAGTGAGTTTGCGGTAATGTTGCAGCTAGTTGACAGTTACATTAACTGTAATATTGATGTAATGTTAACACATGTTGACAGTTACATTGACTGTAATATTGATGTAATGTTAACACATGTTGACAGTTACATTGACTGTAATGTTGATATAATGTTAACACATGTTGACAGTTACATTGACTGTAATGTTGATATAATGTTAACACATGTTGACAGTTACATTGACTGTAATATTGATGTAATGTTAACACATGTTGACAGTTACATTGACTGTAATGTTGATATAATGTTAACACATGTTGACAGTTACATTGACTGTAATGTTGATATAAAGTTAACACATGTTGACAGTTACATTGACTGTAATGTTGATATAATGTTAACACATGTTGACAGTAATATTGCCGGTTATATTGGCAGCAATGACAATATTAACATAGATAGTGAGCTGACAGTAATATTAACAGTAATTCTGCAATGTGTTGACAGTATTGCTTAAGTAATGTTGCATAATGTTGACAGGACAGACAGTTATGTTGATAGTAATAATAGTGTTACTGTTGTTGGCAATAATGTTGACAGTTATGCTGCAGTGTGTTGAGTCTGTTGACATTAGTGGTGAAATTAGTTTACAAGTTGACAGTAACAATGACAGCAATGTTGATGTGTTGACAGTAATGTTAACACACACTGAGAGTAATGTTGATGCGTGTTAACATTACTGTGAAACACACGTTGAGAGTAATGTTGATGCGTGTTAACATTACTGTGAAACACACGTTGAGAGTAATGTTGATGCGTGTTAACATTACTGTGAAACACACGTTGAGAGTAATGTTGATGCGTGTTAACATAACTGTGAAACACACGTTGAGAGTAATGTTGATGCGTGTTAACATTACTGTGAAACACACGTTGAGAGTAATGTTGATGCGTGTTAACATTACTGTGAAACACACGTTGAGAGTAATGTTGATGCGTGTTAACATTACTGTGAAACACACGTTGAGAGTAATGTTGATGCGTGTTAACATTACTGTGAAACACACATTGAGAGTAATGTTGATGCGTGTTAACATTACTGTGAAACACACATTGAGAGTAATGTTGATGCGTGATAGCATTACTGTCAACAAACATTGAGAGTAATGTTGATGCGTGTTAACATTACTGTCAACACACATTGAGAGTAATGTTGATGTGTGTTAACATTACTGTCAACACACTGAGAGTAATGTTGCTGGTTGTATTGACAACAGTTGTGACAATGATGTTGACGGTGAGATGACAGTTATGTTGGTAGTTACAGCTGACGGTAACGTTGACAGTTTCATTGACAGTCATGTTGACACTGGTGTATTAGGCGCTGTCCGTGGACACTGAGGATGACATCTACCTGTTGGCTGGATACTTCATCAACCATGGCCTCCAGAAGCCCTCAGCTGCCCGACCCTCAAGTGTCCAAGAGTCCACCCAGGTCAGTACATACTGAGTGACCATAACAGTCATCATCTTGCTCACCCACTACACATTCCAAACTGACCAGTCACCTGATCTAGTTCATTTATTATACAATGTCAACCTCTGAAAGGTCTTCAGATTCAGCTCCAAATGTGTCCAGGAAA
Organism: Ridgeia piscesae; assembly: GCA_025642075.2. Classification (NCBI taxonomy): domain Eukaryota; kingdom Metazoa; phylum Annelida; class Polychaeta; order Sabellida; family Siboglinidae; genus Ridgeia; species Ridgeia piscesae. The sequence goes on along the minus strand of JAODUO010001075.1, from coordinate 314,882 downwards.
ATTGTTTGGATATCTATGATGGACTGACAATGCAGCAGACAGAGATGACTTATTTAGTAGTTGATATTTTCTTGGAAATTTGGTATTTGAAATTCTGTACAAATCATCTTTAATTTGCAGTGTTTGTGTTGTGATCACGAGTCGTCATCCACCAGACAATTAACTATACCTGCGACAGACATACCGTTTGTCATTTGAAACTATACTTATGTGACAAATGCACAAACAAGTATGTTGTCATAATTTTACAGTTGCGCCTGTGTTCATCTCAAAATGAAACCTGTGACACTTGAAATCTTGAGATCTGAACTGATGTTCTTTCAGAATGAGCCGCAGACGGACAGATCTGAGAAAACTGAGAAAAGTGAGAGGGACGACAAACAGCTCGCACCGGTTAGTGACTGATCTTGATTGATTAGTGATAACGTACCATTATAATATTTGTTTATTAATACTTTTATTACATTTATTTGGATGTAAGTTGACAGTAATATATATATATATATATATATATATATATACATATACATATATAAAAATATACAATATATATATATATATATATATATATATATATGTATATATATACATAAATTATACATACCACTATTTTTAACCAAACACAGGTAAATAATTATTTGCACCCAAAGAAACATTGTTGTGATTTTGAGAGGTAGAAGTTTTCTTTGAGCTGTATATCCCGTCTCTCACAATGGAGTGGACGACTTATATACCCTGCCCTTAGGCTTATTCTCCCAAGTCCTGGAGGTTGTACCTTTCCCCTGTAGGAGGACCGGGACACTGACAGGGAAGTGGACAAGGTGACGGGTTCCCGTGAGGATGAGACGGATGCAGAGAGCACCAAGGTCGCCCCCCATGGGGATAAGTGGTCCATGTTTGACCTCATCCACCCCAACGAGGTCTACAAGGCACTCAGACAGTTCGTTGAGGACCACAGGGAGCCTCCAAAGTAAGTGTCACAACATTTCTCTGATTCATGCTTGGTTTGTGTTTGAAGTTTTTATTTTATGTACCGTATTTATTCTATGTAGCCCACATTGCAGTGATCTCCAAAGCCATGCAATGATGTTGATTCCCTAATTATGATTTATTTACAACATTTGTCGCGTTAGATTCAAAGCTCAATGAAGAATGGAGACCAAACTTTCCACCTGTGTTATCTGGTGTTATCCAACGGTAGCATCATATAGAAGCCTTTTACACATAACTTGCTTATCAACCACATCTGCTGAGATAACTACTGTGGCCAATGGCAATGTCTGTAATGGTCTATGTTGTAGACTACACACAATACACCTGTTTATGTCCATTACTGCTACCCAGTTATTTGCTATCTAGTTATTTGCTACCTAATTATTTGCAATTTTTGACTCTCGCAACATGTCATAGACTCATGGTAATCGTAAATGTTTTACCAAAAGATGAATATGCACACTGACACAAACAAACATGCTTGCCATGTTTGTTGGTGTATAGCGCCACCTAGTGAATGGACACAGAAGTACTGCCACCTAGAGGAGTATACTAACATAATTTAGGGAACTAAAAAATTAAGTGACTAATTTGATTTATTTTAATTTCATTACCATTGAACTCTACATTGACATGTATGTCACACACACAGTATTCAACTAATTTGATTAAAGTTGAATTACTAATTCAGTGGGGGACCATTTTGCAATGATAATTAGTTAAAAAGGAAAATCCACTATTCAACGAAATGTGTTACAAAATAAAGCCTTTTTTTCTGAAAATGCTTTAAGGCACACCATCAAAAATTTCCCGATGCTGACAGTTTTCAGTACACAGGATTAGTGTTATGGAGCTAAATTGATTTTAAATAGAATATACATGGCTAATAAATCAGTGAAACAGTGATAGGCTTTTTTATGTTTCACTGACACGAAATACCATCAGTTATCACATACTTGTGGCAGATTAATTCTTATAGGATGTCAACACAACAGCCTACAACTTTAAATATAAAGGAGTACCCGGTAATATTTATGTAATGTTTATGAGGATAACAACTTTTTGCAGACAGTATGCATATGCATGTGTATTACCGGGGTATACGGATTTGTGACAACTGAACATTTGCAGCTGTTTATTCAAGCCACACCTTAGATAAAGCAATTTTAAGTTGGTTTCTTGGTCAGGGCCTTTGCAGAGGTTCAGTTATATTGATTTCAGTCTACCAGAAAAAGTCACTGTATCTTTAATAAAATTGTATTTTGTTATTGTTATTAAAAGCATATCCCATCTGCTATTGCCTTCTGTCTGTTTTTATAATTGCACTGTTTGAGTCATTGTGTGAAGTACATGACATCTTCATCTTGTTGGTTGAATCGGACTAATAATGTCCTACATCTTCCCATGTCTTCTTTCTACTGTGTGTTCTGCTCACCGTTGCTTCACTGACACCAAGTTATCCAGAAATCATAATCACCAGCTTTCCTTACAATATACTCATTTCGCTGCAATTTGAGCCTCATTAACTCTAGTAATTAATTCTGTGTTTGTAGTGAAAGCACGGCAAGGTTGGTTGCTAGATGTGTAGCATGCAGGCGTCAGTCTAGACAAGCGCGTAGCGTTATATTACAATATTTCACTATTTATGCGCGTATGTTGTAAAATTAATGCCACAGATGTACAAGGAAATATTTAGCTGTCATAAGTTATAAGGAATCGTAGTGTAATGGCAACTGTTGGATTCTCAATTGAGATCGAGATTCATATAGCCTCGGTGCTGTTTTGAAACTTGAGTACCTGAGTAACTGTGCTCACACTGCATGCATTCACTCAGCTGTGTAAATGAGCACCTGGCTGTAGACAGTGGCGGAATGATGTGTGCAAATAATTAAGTCAAGATGGTGTGGATTTAAAAGATCGGTCAGGGGTTGGAGTGAAATGCCACCCGAAGGACAGGATAATGTGCTGCATAAGAACTTACCTTTACCCTTTTTTGTGGTGAGATTGTGCCTTTAGAAATACTTATTTAGAAAACACTATACTGTATTTCTGCTAAGAAGAAAATACTAATTACAAACATGTATGTTCCCTACTCACTGTGTAGGTTGTCCTCGTGTGATTTTGCAAAAGATTTCTTTGTAGTGCAAACTTGAGCATTTATTTGTATGCACCAAAAAGTGTAAACTAGAATAATAACTACCGGTATTAGCTATTAGCTATATATACATATATATATATATATATATATATATATATATATATATATATATATATATATATATATATATATACACGGTTCTATGTAACTATTATACTATAGCCATAAGTGTGTGTGTAATATATTAATTAATCGAAGCAGTTAGAATAATGAAATACCTGAAAATGACTATATAATTAAGTGTAAGAGTTAAGTATACGTTTTCAGGTAATAACTATTTACCCAGTAGTAATATGTTGATTACCATAAAAACTTGTGACTAGTACTTAGAAATGGCATATTTTGTTATAAACTAAGGATTCATTCTAATAATCAGAATGTATTGTGCCATTTTATATGATGATAACAATTTGTTTGATGTAAACTAAATTAAAGAAGGATGATAAGGCTGATGATTATTTCAATATAAAAATGCAAAAATTTATAGAAATGTTGTACAACATTGGTCATCTTCATTATAAGTATCGTAAGAAGGCAGTTTAAGAACCATGGAAACTAGGAAGTTAAAAAAACACCAGATTGTTGACTGGTTATCAGATTATTGATGGAAGTATTTGTTCTCAATTATAATGGAAGATAGGAGAACAAGGTGCCATGATATAGCATTCGTGAATGACAGTCCAGACTAGATATATGAATGTGTTCCTTCTAACATTGAACCTCAGATAGAGAGGACACATCCTCTAGCAATTGATTCAATTGTAGCTGCATAAATATATTAAAAACCAAAATAACTTGATATAGGAGAAGAGTAGGTTTTACACAGGTAAATGTTTAGGTCTTGTTGAGTTAGAAAAGGCTTCATTGACCATTGGTCATCTGGTTTTCTGATCTGGACAGCAATCCTGGTTAAATAGTTGGTAGGATAATGAACCATTGTATTATTAGACAAATAATATGACATCTACCAGTATATGATGAGATAACTTGAATGACCAAGTGTGGTTTTTTAATTCAACAACACTGATTTCTTAACTTTTGTGTAAGTTAATAATAAGCAAAATTTTTCTTTTTAACTTATGACATTATAGGAAGCTTGACTACACAAAGATTTGTGTCTGCAAAATGTTAACTAGTTCCAAGAAAAACGTCTGATGGCAGCACTGGGGGGTGTGACATCATAGTTAAGTCACATCCCCTAGTCTCAGTACAAAGTCTGATGTTTGTTGCTGAAACTCTCTTGTATTTGCTGTAGGACGAACACAAAGCACACCCAGTTTTCCATCGCGATGTTGGACGACCGAGATAACACGGAGGACGCCACCTACTGGGCCACGTACCCCGCGGTGCTCTCTGATAACACGGAGAAGGTCTGGGACGCCCTGGTGGAAGGACTGGAAAAGTACAAGTCAGTATACCTCCATTGTCTATATACTTAAGAAATCAAATGTCTTGGCACTGTGAGTGAATCCCAAGTGTTGATAAGCACTCGTCTCTCTACGGTCATTTGCTTCCTTGAGCCTTGACCCATGATATGTTAATTAGAGATGTAGTTTGAGAATCTAATGGTAGTTTTATTTAGAGTTGTGTACTTCTGTGCAGAGGGTAAATGGAATGGTCAGCCATTCACGTTGGAGTTTAGATTGGTTTGTTGGAAGATGCAGATTGAGTGAATCAGAATGCCACACTATGGAAATAATCAGAACTTGTTTTACTTTATTAAAACTATAACATGTGTAAAATGATGTGTAAAATGAGTGGACTGTACACGCAAACATTTTATGTAACAATAATCAATACAATTAATGCACCATACAACGTCTTACCCTATTGACACGCATGTAAAATACTTGACAGTGACCGTTAATTCGTAACTGTCACATGCTGACCGGTGGTGTTGTGTATGTCCAGTGAGCTGGTCACCTCTCGGTCCACCCTCATCACGGAGACCGACGCCCTACGACAACAGAATGCAGAGCTGAGGATGCTGCTGCACCAGTATGTCAACTCCAGGGTAAGTGTCACGTCAGGAACTAGAACAATGATGTCATTGTACACCTTGGACGTAAGGCTGACACACGAGGGTGGCGTTGTTGTCGTTGATTGTTTTCTACATCATCTACCTAGTTAATTTTCCACTATTTATCTTCATGTCTATATTTCTTGGACGACCTTGTGTCCATCTTCCATCGACTGTCCTATCTTGGGAAGTGTGCCATATGGCCATATACATCTTCATGTAGCTGTACTAAAATGTTTTATTGAGTCACACTTGTTCTTTTGTGTATGTATCCTAGAATTAGTCACCCTCTGCATTGTCATATGTGTAATTATTTGTATTTTAATACTCTGTACTTCTCTCAGTGTTTGCCCTGAAAGCAGAGTTATTAACATTATTGTGAGTTTTTAGACCCCTTATTTGTTATTTGTTTTCCTTTATACCCTAAGTATTTATATTTTATACTCACATGTGAAGTGATGTATGCATGGCCATATACAATAGCGAGCTGTATAGCGTTTAAATCAGCAGTACTTTCAGTTGTTACGTTGACTCATTGTAAGTTCTTACGTAGAAGACACCCACTTAAATGGTCCTACTTTCTAGGACAATTTTTTTTATCTTGTATGCATATGAAGTCACTACATTTCCCTTATAGCTGGAGTCTGCTATAATTTGTAATTTGTTACCACCTGCTTGCAGTAATTGTTGTTACTACGGATGTGCTATTTAAGAGCAATGGTGGCCACTCATGCCCACGTGGTGTGTGTTTGTGTATTTGTGTGTTTTCGTTCCTACATGGGCATGTTATCTAGAAGTTCAAATTCCCCCAACGGTTGGGTTTTGTTGCAGGTGAACCAGGAGTTGGAGATTCCCCCGACAAGAGTGCTGCAGTTGGAGCTGAACCCACCCCACTAGACCGACCCTCAGCTGCCCTCCCCTCTGACCCACCTGTCCCCGTGGCATGGCATCTGTCATGTCAGAACATTTCTGACGTCATGACACCGGTGATGACATGACGTCGGTGATGTCACAATACCAACGATATCGTGACATTGGTCTTGTCACAACGTATCTCACGTCTCGACATGTTCCACATCATGACATCTTTTACGTCTTAACATCTTTCATGTAGCCAGTAAAACACGTATGCATCCTCAGATCATAATAGATGATACCCCCTGTTGGTCACGTGGTTTCTACATAAGTAATTCTAATACTTTTCAGCAAAATCGATACCTTATTGTTCAACAATATTTCCGCTAATATTTTATCATCCGGTATTATGCCTAATCGTTTTCCGAAGCTTGTGGTATTCAGTGACTTTTAGGAATTTCTAGTAGCCGGCACACATGATAATTTACACATTTCACAACAGTCAGAGTGGTAGTTAGAGCAACTGTTTTTTTTCTGCAGTACGTGTAAAGGAGCGAGGTGCCGTAGATGAGGGTCTCGTTGTTCATGTCTTGTCAAATCTTCCTTTCCAGAAATATTTTCCTCCGCTTGTAAATTATACGTTGTCTTGTCACGTGTTCTCATTCACCGTATGTGTCTATGTGAATATGTGCTGGTCTTGGCAACGAGCTGGACATGCGATTAATGTCACTGTATTTGTATCTAGCATATGATGGTATATATTTTCTAATTTGTGAACAAGTTCAAATAATTCATATAACATTGGTGAGGTCCCTAATGCAGACTAGAAGATTAATTGATCATGACCAGATGTCACAGTCCACATTATGTGTCCAGATGTCACAGTCCACATTATGTGTCCAGATGTCACAGTCCACACTATGGGCCCAGGCCAGCTGATGTCTAAGACACTGATGATAGCTCTACATACATCATCTCCTCATTTTGTAAATATTACCACCTACTTCAGGCAATTTTGTATATATTTGATTGGGTAGGAGAGTTAAACAAGAGAAGTGAGAAACTACTATTTCAATTTTTTTCATGATTCAGTTATTTAAATATATACTATGTGAGTTTTCTGAGTTGACATTTGTGAATACATTTGTTTTGTTTTGTGTGCATCAGTACGCATGCGTATATTACAGTGCGACATATAAAGGTCATTGACATAATCATTTCCAGGATGTAGCTTTATGGTAAACTTTCTTGCAATGGTACCGTGTCATTCGTTACACTATAGTACCGTGTAATTAGTTACACTACAGTACCGTGTAATTCGTTACACCACATTGCAATGCTATATGTAGAATAAATTACGTCATGTGAATGTTGAGTTTGATGATGCACTCTAACTGACCGTGCGTTCAAGCATTGGTTTGGGCCTTCATATCGCACGTGTCATTTTTGCATATGGTTTAAACTACGATGTTGTTTATTCTAATTGTATATTTACTATTAATTTATCGATATGCTACTTTTAGCCCATCACTAGTTATACAGTAACATTTTGTTATCTTTAAACGATTGACCAATGTTGATTTTGACTTGTTTCATAGATGCATTATTTCTGTGTTTGAAAATACATGTAAGCTATTATTAAAATGTGTCTGGAACCGTTTTGTTATGCACTAGTAGGAACATATCAGTGTTACTGTTATAAACAACGTTTTGTTCTATAGTATTCTAAGCTTTTGGTGCATCTCGGCCAAAATTCAGTTTTGTCGATGTGGACCATACCATCAATTGTTCCGGTTAAGCAGAAACGGACGTCTACTTGGATAAATAACATTTTGCATCTCAGCAAAATTACTTTGACACAATGTCATAAAACACAGTTTTGAACTTACAAAATAGAATGTTTTCTCACTTTTGCAACTTCGTTTACACATAAAACGAGCAGAACTAGCCTGTAGGACGCACTAACAATGCAGCTACAGCAGTATACGGTGCATTTACTGCACAAATATAGGTCTGAAACAGACAAACAAATAATTGCAACTGTTGCACACTTCTGATTGACCGGGATGGTGTTAATGTTACATGTAGGTATTGTAACCGGTACATCTGGAACAATAAGACCAAAGCTCACTACTGACACTGGAGGAGAAAGAAGTTGGTGTCTATATGGGACACTACTTAGGTAATAACAATAAGTAACTTTTATAGCGCCAGTGTAACCAGAATCCGAGCTCAATGGCGCAACAAAACCATGCAGTGGATTAAGCTTTCTCATAATTTTGGACAGTGCAAAGATCGTCAACAATTGAATGGGTGTGTTAAGAAGCTAGGATGCATAGGCAAGATTAAGCAGCGAGGTTTTTGTGTAACAGCGAAATCTAATAACGTATTCTGGTGATTTAATGTTGTCCGTAAGTGTATTCCACAGATTCGGCGCATCGACTGAGAAAGCTCGAGTTCTGGCCTTTATCTTGACTCTGGGAATTAACAGCAAGTAAATGTGTGCTTGCCGACCGGAGCTGTCTGTGCTTCTTGCTGGCGTGAACATTGAGAGCAAATATGAAGTTTGTTTAGATGAAAGGGCTTGATTGTGTATATCTTAAACGTGATGCGGAATCGAACGTGATTTTAGGACCGCCACTGAGCGAGTGAAATGAGCAGGCTGGGAAAGTACCTTGCTATTGCAATTCCGGGTGCGTTGATGCTTAGCAATCAAACGTGATAGCGGAGAGAAGGATTTACTGTCAGTAAAATAGGACTGGACGCTTTGGTGTTTAGCATTGAAAGGTGATAGCGGAAAGATAAGGTTTTACTGTAACAGTGTAAGTAAAATAGTAAATTTATAAAATTAAGATAGTGATTTGCACACACATAATTGCGTACGCACTACGCACATACGTATGCGCGTACGTACACACATGCACACACATATGCGCAAACATACACAAATACACATTCCCAGAAGTAAGTCTCAACATCACTGACAGACACTCGGAAACTTAACTCAAATCACTTGAATCCACTACATGAAAATAGGTATAATGTGAAACCTAGCAGATTATACAATATTCAAAACACACAACCAGGAGTACGCGGATGAGAAACTATTTTTTAAATCTATATTGCAAACTTAGAAAGAGAATGTGGGTACCTCATCGTTTTTATAAACACTAATGAATCTCGATGCTCGCTGTTTTTTTGCACCACGTAAACATTATTTTAATTAAATTGTTCGAATGAATGCATTATTGGACGAGGAAGCAATCAAGACTACTCTGTGCATAATACAAGTTGAACAAGCACGGATGGTCATTCTAATTTGTGTTGTTTTCATGACATTTAGGCAAACAAGCACTGGTTTGAATGTCTAGTATGTACCAGAATACGACCAATGAGACTGCTGTTAGTGTATTTGGCATGATTGAAGCACTAGAGCTGCACCATTTGGTTGCCGGTCGATAGCAGTACCAATTAGGCCCGCTAATCTTTCAGCACGACAGAACTTTAGTTCATGGTGAATTAACTCGCTGACCTTGCCACAGTAACTGATTAAAACAAGTACGTTTCCGACGCAGACTATAATATGCGTTGTTGGCCACCTTATTTTGTGGACATGTTTCATTTTTGCATCATCAAAGAAGTACGCTACAAAGACAATCACGTCGATTAGATCAATTCGGTGCGATAATATTATAACGTATCACACAATATCGATTGTAATAACCAAGGAATACAGTAGTAATAACCTTTTTAAGTCAGCTAGGTAATATAGCCACCTCGCAAATAAAGTCATCGTAGGGCAGTCCGAAGTTATTTCCGTGTACATGGTATCTCCTTCTTCACGATGGACAGCCACCATCCATTCAGCAAAACAAGTCTGCTTGGAGGTTATATTTCATTTTGCTGTGCTTACTAAAAGTTTGTAGTGATGAGCTAGGCATCTTTAAAATAAAATAATCATAATAAATAAACTAATTAAATGAATAAATATAAAATTAATAAATAGATAATAATTATAAACAAATATTTGTTTCAAACTGCTTTTCAGTCATATATTTCCGGCGGTTTCACGCTCCAATGACGACTTTTGCATGTCGCCGTTTATGATTACGCCAAATGATTTTGTTTGTTGCGTCTGAGTTTGAAATTTCAAGAATATAGGCGCTGTACAAGTGTTACAACTGTTATTGTTAATATTGTTATTTACGGTCTTGTTCTGCTTACTGGTGCAAGTCAGTGCAGAGGACAGGTAGCTCTGGTCGTCCAGCTAATGTTTACTTGCTGTTCCCATAATCAAGACAAAGGCAAGAACTCGAGCTGTTTCAGCTGCCGAGCCGACTCTGTGAACTACACTTCATGAAAACATTACGTTAGTAGAAAACGTTATTGCATTTCGCCATCACATCAAAACCTAATTGTTTAATCTCGTCTATCTACCATAGCTTCCTAGCGCAGCCATCCAATTGTTGACGACCTTTGACTAAGAGAATACTAAATCCACTGGTTTTGTTGGGCCACTGTGCTCGGAGTCTGAGGACATTGACGAATATAAATTATTTATTTATTATATTATTATTACTAGCGTTGTAATGTACGTTTATCGGACTTGTTGATTGCACGTAACTAAGCAACCGCGCAACTCTGTCGGTGACGCGTCGGTCAGAACAATCCGAGACGCCTTTTGTTCAGTACACGGATGACTCGATATTTGTTACGCTACTTCGTAAACTTGACTCGTCAAGATGTATGTACGATCATTGATTGGCGATTATACACAAAGTTTGCGATCCCAGACGGACAGTGCCGCCTTCGTCTCGAATAATGTTTGTCAGCGACGCCTCGGTTGAACTAGCTGGCTGGTTTGACCTGACCACATTTGAGATATGTTTCATATGTTTCCCGTCGACGCAGTTAGTAATGTCTTTGGTTCTTCTGCTCAGTAAACGCTGAGTCTGGCTGGGCAGCAATCCTTACGATGGAGTGTTTAGATGATCCAGCAGAGCAAGATAAGGATCATTACTGGAGCCTTGCAGTGATTGTTTTCACCGCTGATGCTGGATTCCCGCTACTTTTCTGTTGCCATGGATGCTTGCCAAAGATATTGCAGAGGATATCGGCGTCAGAGAAATGCGTAGCTGTTATTATTAATGTTATAATTGAAATGACCAATTGGTCGACGAATAAGACTTGGGCGTGGTCAGTAAATTGCCGATGAATTCATTGATCAAGTGAATGATATCGTTGTGACCGCAACGATATTTCCAAATGTGTAGTCATGCTAGTAATGAGTTCAAACGGTGTACTATCTATAAATGTTTATTGGGTCTCGATGAATGGCCATTCGCCGGAGACGTAGCTCCAACATTACGTATCAAACGATAACACAGGCAATAGTTTGCAACGGATAACATATTGGCACAGACATACGTTATTAATTATTATTATTTCAAATTGGGAATTGTTATGTGTATTTTGTGTGCTTTCATGTTGCGTCCTTTGTGCTATATGAAACTATCTCATAATTTGATAATTTAATTGTACCGAATAACCTGAATCAGTAATTAACTAAATTCATGCAAAAAGAGACCTTATGCCTGACGCTAATGTAACGTCTGTTGCCTTTTATTATGTGTGCGAAAACAGGTGCTACTATAAATTAACAATCGGAAAATAGTTTTATTAGCCAATCTTGTTGTACCAATTTAACTTAAACTTCATCATGTTTGAAGATCATTATATGACCTACAAATTCGGTAGTGACAACTACTCTTAGAATTATACATACTGATTTAATTAAACTGTTGCCATTGCAAAAAATGAAAAGCAATTGGCGACAATATACTAAACACTGCTACAGATTATAGATTAGCAGTAGACCAACGTTTTTATTACTACCTTCTTGAAATACATACTCTTATTCCCTGGTGTCTAGAAATGTCGAAGTTTGTGTTACGTTCTCGCGTCATCATTAAACGTATACTCGTTACATTTAAAGCACATTTGTTATCGAATGCGTCATGTGTGTTTCATAAATAATTTGTGTGTGTGGCAGGTTTTGCACAACTCACTCAGTTGATACACACACGCACATGCGCACGCACACGCTCACACACTCACACACTCTCACACATACACACACGCACACAACACACACACACACACGCACGCACGCACGCACACAAACACACACACACACACACACAACACAAACACACACACACACACACACACACACACACACACACACACACACACACACACACACACACACACACACACACACACACACACACACACACAAACACCCACACGCACACACTTCAGTGAAATACACGTCGCGGAAAGGTGGTCAGTGC
>JAODUO010001075.1:292500-297500 GCA_025642075.2 Ridgeia piscesae | reverse complement strand
GGACAGATAAGTGTCGTCGTTGCAATATGGAACCGCCGAAAAGTGATGGTTGAAAAGCAATTTCAAGCAAATATGTTTTAACAGTTTCAGAAGATTTAATTTTAATAGGGAGTTAATGCCAAATTATTAGCGCAGCTACAGAAAAAGCACATTTGCCAACATTGAGCTTGGTTTTACGAACCGTTCTCCGAACACATCAATGATAGGAAGAGCAGGTGACGTAGAACCATTGTCTGTCATCTTGCTTTCCAAAAACCGTCGATAATAAAGGTTAGAGGGGGAATTGTTTGCAATAATTACGCATTACATCTGGAACCTGAAAGTATATAGGTCATGTCAGGCGGAAATTCAAGCGAATGCTACATGTCGTACGCGAAACGTAGTTGAAATAATATGGCGGTGTGGTGGTCCCAGATTCGACCAGTCCAGGATTCTTACGAATCTGGGACCGCGACGATAGCGGTCCCAGATTCGTACCGAGCCAGGATTTGCCTTTGTTACTAACGTAGTTTCCGTTAGTAATACATCAAGTATTGAAATAATATTGTTATCACGCACATCTTAAATAAAAATGGATTAACTTGTGTGATCATTTTCACTCAGTCGAATGTGTTGTGTTATTTAGCCGAATCTCGGCCCGGGCATGACGCATGCCGTTGCCACTACGTCAGAGCGCGTCAGAACAGATAAAAGCGATCATTGCGCATGCGCGCGCATGCGCGATATGCGTTTAGACGAATCCTGGACTGGTCGAATCTGGGATCACCACAGCGGCGCAACCATTATACGTAACAATACGGAAAGCAATATGGCGGCCGTCAAAAAGACTTTTTATATTGAGTTTCCTATCCATGTATACAGACCCATAAGTTCGGACTGTGCTGCTGTGGGGTGTTCTGTACTGAAACTATACCGCTGTACAAAATAGTTTTGGAAGTTTAGTTAATATAAACGCTGTTTGTCCTTTCTATCTGGAGCCTACGATGAGGCCAATAAACATCCCATACATGGAAACGGAAACTGTTGTCGTGGACTCACTGCATAGTCGTTTCATTTCGCAACTTCACAATAATATAATAGTCAACTGCTCGACTGATGGTAATTGTAAGCATACATGCACGTATACATGCATAAACGCATATACGCATATACACATATAAATACACGCACACACGCACTCACGCACTCACGCACTCACGCACACACACACACACACACACTCACACTCACACTCACACACACACACACACACTCACGCACGCACGCACGCACGCACGCACACACACACACACACCAAACACACACACACACACACACACACACACACACACACACACACACACACACACACACACACACACACACACACACACACACACACTTCCAGAACGAGAACGCAGACTGGAACTGTTGATCTTTTGCAGCATCGCCCTCGTTGCCATAAACCGGTTTGTTCTCGTCGTCAAATCACGCGAGCTTTACGCCCGTCTGTACTCCCGGCGAAACGTCGCCTTCAGCATCGCGGCGACGTGGGCGGTGGGCCTGGCTCTCGGCTCACCGCCGTACCTCGGCTTCGGCAACGTCGGGTACAACCGGAAGTTCGGCTCCTGCTTTGTCCTGGAGGACGATCCAGCATCGCGGATGTTCCTGCAAATGATCGGAGTTGGCTGCTGTTTCGTGCCAACCTTCGTCATCACCATCTACTGCTACTTCCGCATCACCATGACGTTCATCCGGTCGCGCGAACGCGTTAAACCAGCGATTACCACCAACCCTCCTGTGGCGGTCGCGTCAACAAGCGCCAAGCCCGCTACCATTGCAACTGTGCTCCGTCTCCCGGGAATATACGACGACAGGACAAAGCCTCGTCCCAAGGAAACCACCGCTGACGGCATTGGGCTGGAAGTGAAGTCAGAGAGGACGAGCAAACTCTACGGGGATCGCAAGCGTAGCATCCTTCCGGTTGCGGGCCGCATCTACCCGGTGAACCGCGCCAGTATGGCCGTCCTCAAGCGGGTCCTGGCCGTATGGGCGGTGTTTGTCGTGTGCTGGGTGCCGTTCACCGTGCTAGTGATCCTGAACCGGCACGAGCGGGTGACGGCCCTCACCATGCATGTCGCGTTCGTCTTCTCGCAGTCCAACTCGGCTCTCAATCCTGTCGTGTACTTCGGCATCGGCCGTGAGTTCAGACACGCGTCCAGGGCCCTTCTCCAGAAATGGCGGCGGCGAATTTGAAGGCCCTCATTAGATGCACAATTTTGCATTTCAGCGATTTGTTTACTATGGTTTTGTATTTTCGAGTATATGCATCGATAATTATGCCTCAAGTGACGTACTCATGATAGCGTTATATTTCCTGCTGGGCTTCGTGAACTGTATTGCTGTACATACACTATACCCCGACTCGGGGTAGGGCAGTCAAACACCCGAATACACACCGCGAACGTACAGTAACCCAAGTCTTCCGTGACGTAACAAACGTGTTGTAAAATGGAACGATTTACTGGTGACGTCGTTGAAACATTTACAATGAAATAACTTGCTTTTTTTATCTGACATTAAATGGACCGATTAACTGATAATATCTTTGTGAAGGGTTTACGATAAAAAACTGTTGTCTTTTTATTTTTGTATCTGTCGTTAAGTTGAATACAATTATAATGTTCGTACGTGTGGTGTTATCTTTGTAGCTGCAGTAATGTTGTTGAAATGCGATTCGCGCGCCCCATGAACGCACGTACGCACACACGCATGCACATATGCGCGCCCACTCGTGCACACGCGCATGCGTGTAACACGTGAATGACTACCTACGTACTACGTATAATTCATCTGTTTTCTTTATCGTAATATAGTGACTTCGTTGTCACTGCACATGCGTCGTTCGCATACTTTCGAGTTGCGCAGACGTTCCATATTTTATTCGTCTCGTCCAGTCTCACGGTAGGCTCGATTACCCAGGCTCCGTGAGGTGGCAGCACTTTTCAGCCCCTCAACGCCTGGGGTATAAATGGGCTGCCTTTGTAACCGCCAGGGCGGCCTTACCCAAGATTAAGGTAGAGACGCTGATTGGCTCTCAGGCCTACTATGAAATAAACATTTAAATAACGATATACTTTTACAATATATCCTATGAAAAGTATTCAACATTGAACTGATATTAACACAAAAATAAATATAAATAAAAATTTGCAATTATTTATAAAATAGGAATTAC
The DNA here is from genome assembly GCA_025642075.2 of Ridgeia piscesae. NCBI lineage: Eukaryota > Metazoa > Annelida > Polychaeta > Sabellida > Siboglinidae > Ridgeia > Ridgeia piscesae. The sequence goes on along the minus strand of JAODUO010001075.1, from coordinate 294,283 downwards.
AGCAAGATTAACCAGTATCCGTGAGGTGGCAGCATTGCTTTGCCACACACGGATAATATTCAAAAGCCGGCAAAGTCACCAGATTGTCTTCTCGGCGTAGTTACGCAGCCGACCGACAGGACAATCGGTTAAGCGAGATTAGTCTCATGGATGGTAACCATCATTCTGGTAATGTTCGCTAGGTGGCATAAGTTGATGCTTTTTTGTCATTGCGTTATTCAAAATAACTTTTTAAATTCAACTTTTCATATTTGGCTTTGGCACTAATCTAAAAATAATGTCAACGTACTGTATTGTTTCGGAGAACCACACATTTTACACTGCAGCCTACCTTAAATCAGGACTCCGCGCTTATTTATAGCAGTTTCTTGTTTTGTGAAAATAGCAGTTCACAAAATGATCAAACTTTCCTGTTATAAAAATATCAGTTATTAAACATGTAACAAGATTTAACCAGATTGGCACCTAGAGAATCAACTCTAGATGGCCGGTGGACAAGGAAGCCCTTTGGCTTATCGAGAGTCCAACCTATCCATCTAAATGTACCAGACCTTCTTAGGTATATGTCGATTTTGTTTTTAAACATATTAACACTACTAGCATATATAGAATCAGCTGCTAATCTAATCCATTCATTTACTGTTCTTTGTAAAAATGAGAATTATCTAATATCTAGTCTACGTGCTTTTTTGCTAATGTAACTCCATCTAACTAGTCCTTCTCTCTTCCTTAACCGAGAAGAAAATATTTCTGTAAATGTTTTCATATACATTCAATATTTTAAACACTTCTATATGATCTCCTCTCAATCTCCTGGTTTCTAGTGTTGTTAATCCACATTCTTTTAGACGCATTTCATAACTAATATTCCTGAGTTTTAGTATTATTTTGGTTGCTCTCCTTTGTACTCTTTCTAGCATATCAATATTCATTTTGCGATATGGCCTCCATGCTTGTATACAATATTCTAAATAAGGCCTAACTATTGTTTGTTTTGTACAGCGATAGTATTAGTTCTTTTTCCTTGTAAACTATATTTCGCCTAATTAATCCAATAATTTGATTTCCCTTCGGTGCTGTAATTCCACACTGCTATGATACCTTCATATCAGCACTAATAGTTAACCCTAAGTCCGTTTCTGTTACGGTAGTATTTAGTACAATATCACCCATTGTATATTGTGCGTCTTCATCCCCATGTCCTGTGTGGAGGCACTTACACTTCCCAAAATTAAACAACATTTGCCCCTTCTCAGACCATCCGGTCAACTTATTAAGATCATCTTATAAAACGTCAACAGCTTGCTTGTTGTATCATCATCCAAATCATTTATATATATTAAGAATAATATACGTCCCAATACTGATCCCTGCGGTAGTCCACTCAAAATCGATTTCCAGAGTGTCTCGTTGTAAGAAGAAACCAGTTATTAAAGAATTTCTTGTTGTAATAAGAAAGGAGTTATTAACACATTTTTTATGAGAAAAAAACCAGTTATTAAAGAGTTTATTATTATATCAAGAAACTAGTGATCTGTTTTATGATTTATAGAGTGTCCTTTCTACGCTTCTGTAGAAAGCAGTTTGTTTATGGTGTTAGATGAAGTTTGCAGGTAGGGTTTGGTTGGAAGTTAAGGTTAAGTTTGGTTGGAAGTTAAGTTGGAAGTTAAGTTGAACATACTTTTAATATTGAAGTCAAATGTCTACAAACATTTATAAGTGGTGCGATAACAAATAGCCATAATTTGTTGCCAGTCTTCTTTTGGCTAAACAAAATACTTAC
>JAODUO010001075.1:275000-287500 GCA_025642075.2 Ridgeia piscesae | reverse complement strand
ATTCGCGTAAATCACAAGCAATTTGAATGTTGGGCAGACGTACATATGTACGTGGTGACATTGTTACGGGACCCTAGAACCAGTTATTGATGCTGGCATGCTGCGACTTTCAAAACGTTGGCTCGTCAAATAATGTATGGACATACACACCCCCACACATACACAAGCACATCTACACACCAAACTCGCCACATATACACACACGCGCCCGCACACACGGACACACTAGAAAATACACGCACACATGTACACATGCGTTTGATACATTCGTACGAAAGTGCATATAATCGTACTTGTGTGTGTGTGTGTTATTACATGCACACATTCAGCGCAACGCATGCCTGCATGTGTACAGGCATGCATGTGATATTTTCAAGAAGCGTTCCAATATTTAAAAAAAATTGTAGAAGGTTGTCGAAGACAGACCAAAAAGGAAGCCTCCTAAAACCGACTCACGGGCAATGGCAGATGGCACTTGCCAATCGTAAGTTGACTGAAGATATATCATGTTTGGAAATAAATTTTAATCACTTCTCTCCGTCTCTTAAACTTACCCCTACGGTGCATTATAGAATGTATTAGTAATAATGCGCCCACGTCCATTTTCTTATGCACGCGGCTATTAAGATTAATAATACATGTGTTTTATGTTATTCGTTTGTCTTGCTTTGTCTACTGCCAACCCAGAAAGCGCGAGTTTGCTGCACATTATGACGTGTCTAATTAACAAGAGATGTCCCCTAGATGAACTAATCACCTACGCTTTCACCGTTCATGCGCGGCGCGTACATATCGAGCGAGTTGGGTGCATGCCGACCACGTGGTCATCTCGACACGCGTCATTGATTATAGGCGCCGTCGTATCCATTCCGATGAAGGCGTCGGCGGAGGCGAGTTTGTGCTGACTGACTGAAGGTACGCGCATTTATTTCCGTCATTTCGCTGAGCGAACGCACCGCACCGCACCACAGGTCGTGGTCTCGCTTGGCTGACTCCGTCACGGTTGAGCGATACAGTCGGTGGATCCCGGCCGCTGTTTGTCGTTTCGTCGGCGCGAGCGCGCACAAACACTGCCAGTGCGGTCGGTGGGTGTTAGCGAAGGTGAAGCGTGCATTGACAGCTCCGAGCCGGCGTATTGACAGCTACGTGCCGGCGTATAGACAGCTTAGCGGGCGGGGACGTGGAAACGCCGCGGGTGTCAAACAGGAACTGATCTCGCGCTGTGGTTCGCTCGTTCCGCACACGAGGAAGTGTTGCCGTGGAACGCGGTTGAAGACGGACAGGACTGGTTCGGCAAGAGGATCGCGAAACGTACGTAGTCTTTCGTGTGAGCTGGCGATAGGTGTGTGGATGTATCGATTGTAGAGAATAGAAGGCCAGTGGCGAACTACTGACAATTGCAGGTGATTATGTAACGTTATATAATTGTGTGTGTGTGTGTGTGTGTGTGTGTGTGTGTGTGTGTGTGTGTGTGTGTGTGTGTGTGTGTGTGTGTGTGTGTGTGTGTGTGTGTGTGTGTGTGTGTGTGTGTGTGTGTGTGTGTGTGTGTGTGTGTGTGTGTGTGTGTGTGTGTGTGTGTGTGTGTGTGTGTGTGTGTGTGTGTGTGTGTGTGTGTGTGTGTGTGTGTGTGTGTGTGTGTGTGTGTGTGTGTGTGTGTGTGGTGTGTGTGTGTGTGTGTGTGTGTGTGTGTGTGTGTGTGTGTGGTGTGTGTGTGTGTGTGTGTGTGTGTGTGTGTGTGTGTGTGTGTGTGTGTGTGTGTGTGTGTGCGCGTATGTGTGTGTTTATGTTTGTGTGTGCGTGCGTGCGTGCTTGCATGCGTGCATGATTGAGTGAATCTGTGTGTTTCGTGTGTGTGTGTGTGTGTGTGTGTGTGTGTGTGTGTGTGGTGGTGCGTGCGTGGTGTGTGTGTGTGTGTGTGTGTGCGTGCGTGCCTGCGTGCATGGGTGAGTGTGTGTGCATATGTGCACATGCATATGTCTATGTCGAGTCTACTGTGTATGCCTGTGTGTGTTTCTGAGTGTGTGTGCGTGCGTGGGTGAGTATGCATGTGTATATGTCGAGTCTATTGTGTATGCATGTGTGTCGTATGTGTGATCGGTGCTGTGTTTGTGTTCATTCAACACAGACCGAACAAAAGTTTATGATAAGTGGGCGGCTGAGTCTCAATATATCTACGGATTACTTTGTAGCCTATTTGGTAGTAATCGTGACTCAACGATGGTTATCCGTTTACATACACAACAACGCTCTCTGTACAGACGTTTTACAGCATTTATAAAGAGCTTACAACGAGTGCGCAGTGACTACACGCTCAAGCGGTGGTCGACTGACGACACTTTCTGCACCACTCCTTGTCTTGTCGTAGCGCGGCTTTAAATGCATTAAAATGATTGATTGGCCCACGGAATACGGAAGCTGCTAACTGGGTTATAATGACCTGAAATCAGTGCACAGGTGCCTATTATTTAGTCGTGATACTCACCAGAACCGTCACTACCTGCCAGGCCGAAGACAAAACACACGGATTGATCGCCACCCGGAAGTTATTTGAAGTATTTAGGCGTATACCCGGTTGGCATGGAAGTATTTTGTCAGTCGTTTGTCTTCTGCATGGTGTGTGTCTCCCACTGCCTAGGTAGCGCCAACGCAGAAGTGTTAGCAACGAAACTACACACAACACCAGCAATATCGATATTGGCAGCAACGACAGCAGTGTCACTGACAGTACCAGAGAGTGTTGTACGTGCGCTATTCAACAACTGTACGTTTGGTAATAATAACCTACACTATGGTTTAATGCGTTGACGTTTACTACTCAATAGCTGACAAACTCCGCTTATGTAAACGTCATGACGTAATATATTTAAACGTCATGACGTAATATAGTCACGTGAGGACAGTAACGTACTACACAGGCTACACGTATTACGGACGTAGCCACGTGTATCATTCATGACGATGTCGCGTGTATCATATGACTATATCACAGTTGAGCCTCATGTATGACGGATGACTTACCAACTAAGCATGATGAAGGCGCCTACTAGGCGGTGAACGAGATATCCGATTTCCCTAAACAGTTCGTCTTATCTTGACATGAACGGCCCAGTAAAGGTCGATTTCGTGTGTTACAATTTATGTAGGTTATAGTTAATTCACTGCTACACGACACGTCTACTTACAACCTATCTAGTATATGTATTAGTGCCTCTATCATAACGTAATTAACGTTTTAATCGTACGCGGCTTGACCCTCGAGCGCCAAACTTTCAGGATTAATCCACGACGTCTAGAATAGGAAGTATGCCATTTTTTGTAATACCCAATATTGAAATAATTATTTGCGTTTTGAAGTCAGTTGTTTGTTTTAATTACGTGATGCGTAACATTGACACGCAGAGAATCGAAATGTACGCGTCGACCCGTTGCGTTATAGCATCGTCCAAGGAAACAGTGCAACACAGTGTCCTGTCTCGAAGTTCGACGAATGGACATTTCTCTAGTTAGAAGTAATAAGCACGGGTCTATTTTGTCAACAAGAATGTAGGTTAAATTACTTTTGCCTGGTTATTTGCAATCGTACACTGCGACACAGTGGAGCTGGTTTGCTTTAATAGTAGGTCAATCAATTCGTGTAATTGATTTGCAACAGCTGATGCATTGTGCAGTACTTGGAATATTTAGAGCAGTGCTAATTGTGTAGTCCTGTCGACACAGAGCCGTCTCCGCACGCGTCAAGTAAACACACGTGTCCTTGACATCGGTAACATCGATAGCTTTGGGTCCGACTTATCTCATTCTGGATAATGCGGTATTGTTCGCGACACGATTATGTGTTGTTCCGGGCAGGAGGTCTTGTTCTATCACAGAATGTCTTTTCCTGGAAACTGAGGTATTGCTTTGACCCAGGGAAAAGTGACCTTGTTCTGAGCATGATTGTCTTATTCAAGTCATGGCGATATCACCCTGGCTCTAGTGGTCTTGTTCTAGACATGGCGATATCACCCTGGCCCTAGTGGTCTTGTTCTAGACATGGCGATATCACCCTGGCCCTAGTGGTCTTGTTCTAGACATGGCGATATCACCCTGGCCCTAGTGGTCTTGTTCTAGACATGGCGATATCACCCTGGCCCTAGTGGTCTTGTTCTAGACATGGCGATATCACCCTGGCCCTAGTGGTCTTGTTCTAGACATGGCGATATCACCCTGGCCCTAGTGGTCTTGTTCTAGACATGGCGATATCACCCTGGCCCTAGTGGTCTTGTTCTAGACATGGCGATATCACCCTGGCCCTAGTGGTCTTGTTCTAGACATGGCGATATCACCCTGGCCCTAGTGGTCTTGTTCTAGACATGGCGATATCACCCTGGCCCTAGTGGTCTTGTTCTAGACATGGCGATATCACCCTGGCCCTAGTGGTCTTGTTCTAGACATGGCGATATCACCCTGGCCCTAGTGGTCTTGTTCTAGACATGGCGATTTTATCCTGGTCATAATGGTGTGGGTCTACACTGGCAGCTTCTGCTCTGAGCAAGACCAACTGGCTGTGAGCACAGTGAGCGTGTCTTGAGCACGAAGATCATGCTCTGGGCAGAATGTATCTGTTATTGGTACGATATTCTTATCCTACGTGCGACAGACTTCTTACATATGCTGTTTTGTCATGCACTTGAACAAAACTAAACCATATGCACTCGCATGAGAAACAATTAATGTTATTTCATGTACAGAATATTTGTTATTGTTAACATAATAAACCTTGTGTATCATCTTAACCGTATCGCGTTAAGTTCTTAACATATTGCAGTACATTTGCGTTTAAAATACCTTATTGCCCCGGTCGCGAGCTTCACCAAAGCGACATAATAACTCAATTATACTAATGCATCAGTAATACTCGACTCCGTGTTGATTGACAGCTGTCACATCAAAGTAACGCACAAAACTCTTTCACAAAACTCTTTCACGACAACAGAGGAATTGCATGCTTATGCCGTTTGGGTGTGCCAGCATGGCGCTCGTGCCTATTGATATACGGCCACAGCTTATGACTTTTGACATACACAAATCACATTTATGTGCGCGCGACTTAAATATGTGTATCTATTAACATCGACCGGCATGTTCCCCACTACAGGCGACAGCGAACAACTAAATGACTCCGGCGAAAGAAGCATTAATCAAGGCGTTGTATTGAATTGTGCATAAGAAGGAATGAGCGGATGTACACAATTGGAGTCGACATCTCCTTTGTTCCACATCTTATTTGTTCAAAAACGGTGAGACGGATTCGTCATTGTATCTTTCCTTTAAAGTCGCAATATTGTCAGTTTTCTATTTCACGAGGCGCGCTGTTACTAGACGGTCGAGCAACATAACTCCACCTCCAAACTCTTGTTGCAGTCAACTCGTTGCGACGTGACGACACTTGAACGAACACTTCGGCCCTGTTCACTGATATATACAAAATAGTACCTTACAAAACATCATACACTGTGACCAGTTACTGGCGATGGACCAACGAATGAGTTGGTTTTGCGCAGTAATCATAGAGTGGCTGCGCAGCAGTTGATGTCTCTGTGACCAGATCAGGTCGAAGTGTAACGCCATCCATACAACAAACGGTGGACGTACGCGGTATTATAGGCAGACATTGTACTGACCAGACAACGTTTGTCACCACTTTCTAAGGAACACGCTATCCTGTATAATTTCTATGCTATTTAGGCGACTGTCTTCTCCTTTACGACATCCTATTGAAAGCTTACAACGTGTGGACTACGACCGTCACGTGCCTCGAGTCGTGATGATGACACTGGATACAAACACCAGCGCAGACACTTATCGTGCCGCCGCTGGTGACAGACGGCGGGCACGCTTCAGTGACTTCGGATCCATTACCGGAAGCCAACGAGGTTGCGCTGGCTGTGTGTAACTACTAACCACTCCACGGCGTGAAACATTAACTGGAGCGAGAGGAAACACGACACCTAAATCTGACGCTGTACCTACCAGCTACCACCTGAACCTCACGTGAGTGTCGCCGAGATATAGAAACGCCCCGTGCGTAAACCGTGACGCATGCGTAGGCGTGCAGCGATTTCTCAATTGGAAGTCCCAACTACTTGAACCGTAAACAAAATCACACTCATGGCGTTGTGGAATCTGTCTGCAAATACTAGGTAGATAGCAACTGTTTCCAAATAAATACGAGACGGCGCGAAGAGACTAAGTGGGCACTGTCTTACCTAACACACCTGTCTAATAAACCTTGGCACGAGGGACATTCCTCAACAACAGACGCAAACAAACTCGCACTTTACTCCCATTTATAGAAGTAAATTATCCAACACTTGCGCTGTCGCCAAAACTCACGCTCACTCAACCGTGACGATCGCTTCGTGAACGTCTGGCCGTGTCGTGAAGAAACGTCTCGTGAAGACACGTGTCGTGACTTTTGTCGTCACCTGTCGTCATTGGTCACTCTCCCGTGTAGTTTTTAGGAGACTGTTCAGATATGATCACCTTTTATATCGTCAAACCACTTCCTCCCTTTGTCTTCCCGCTTTACTCAACCCTTCATTGTGATTTGTTGCATTCCTTGGGTAATTTTTCTGCGGCGTCTGGTATGTAGCATTGTAGCCTCCACTGCGTTGTCATGGGAACTGTTCAAAGCGCTTTAAACTTTACTCCGTGGCAGACAAAGTGCTTTACACTTTACTCCGTGGTAGACAAGGTGTATTACACTTTACTCCGTGGCAGACAAAGTGCTTTACACTTCACTCCGTGGTAGACAACGTGTTTTACACTTTACTCCGTGGCAGACAAAGCGCGTTACACTTTACTATGTGGCAGACAAAGTGCTTTACACTTTACTCCGTGGCAGACAAGGTGTATTACACTTTACTCCGTGGCAGACAAAGTGCTTTACACTTCACTCCGTGGTAGACAACGTGTTTTACACTTTACTAAGTGGTAGACAAAGTGCTTTACACTTTACTATGTGGCAGACAAAGTGCTTTACACTTTACTACGTGGCAGGCAAAGTGCTTTACACTTTATTCCGTGGCAGACAAAGTGCTTTACACTTCACTCCGTGGTAGACAACGTGTTTTACACTTTACTCCATGGTAGACAAAGTGCTTTACACTTTACTATGTGGCAGACAAAGTGCTTTACACTTTATTCCGTGGCAGACAAAGTGCTTTACACTTTACTATGTGGCAGACAAAGTGCTTTACACTTTATTCCGTGGCAGACAAAGTGTTTAACACTTTACTCCGTGGCAGACAAAGTGCTTTACACTTTATTCCGTGGCAGACAAAGTGCTTTACACTTTACTCCGTGGCAGACAAAGTGTTTTACACTTTACTACGTGGCAGACAAAGTGCTTTACACTTTATTCCGTGGCAGATAAAGTGCTTTACACTTTATTCCGTGGCAGATAAAGTGCTTTACACTTTACTCCATGGCAGACAAAGTGCTTTACACTTTACTCCATGGCAGACAAAGTGTTTTACACTTTACTACGTGGCAGACAAAGTGCTTTACACTTTATTCCGTGGCAGACAAAGTGTTTTACACTTTATTCCGTGGCAGATAAAGTGTTTACATTTATTCAGCGTGTTTACACTTTACTCCATGGCAGACAAAGTGCTTTACACTTTATTCCGTGGCAGACAAAGTGTTTTACACTTTACTCCGTGGCAGACAAAGTGCTTTACACTTTACTTCCGTGGCAGACAAAGTGCTTTACACTTTACTCCGTGGCAGACAAAGTGCTTTACACTTTACTTCCGTGGCAGATAAAGTGCTTTACACTTTACTCCGTGGCAGACAAAGTGCTTTACACTTTATTCCGTGGCAGACAAAGTGCTTTACACTTTACTCCGTGGCAGACAAAGTGCTTTACACTTTATTCCGTGGCAGACAAAGTGTTTACACTTTACTCCGTGGCAGACAAAGTGCTTTACACTTTATTCCGTGGCAGACAAAGTGCTTTACACTTTACTCCGTGGCAGACAAAGTGCTTTACACTTTATTCCGTGGCAGACAAAGTGTTTACACTTTATTCCGTGGCAGATAAAGTGCTTTACACTTTACTCCATGGCAGACAAAGTGCTTTACACTTTACTCCATGGCAGACAAAGTGTTTTACACTTTATTCCGTGGCAGATAAAGTGCTTTACACTTTACTCCGTGGCAGACAAAGCGCTTTACACTTTATTCCGTGGCAGACAAAGTGCTTTACACTTTACTCCATGGCAGACAAAGTGTTTTACACTTTATTCCGTGGCAGATAAAGTGCTTTACACTTTACTCCGTGGCAGACAAAGTGTTTTACACTTTATTCCGTGGCAGATAAAGTGCTTTACACTTTACTCCATGGCAGACAAAGTGTTTTACACTTTATTCCGTGGCAGATAAAGTGCTTTACACTTTACTCCGTGGCAGACAAAGTGCTTTACACTTTATTCCGTGGCAGACAAAGTGCTTTACACTTTACTCCATGGCAGACAAAGTGTTTTACACTTTATTCCGTGGCAGACAAAGTGCTTTACACTTTACTCCATGGCAGACAAAGTGTTTTACACTTTATTCCGTGGCAGACAAAGTGTTTAACACTTTATTCCGTGGCAGATAAAGTGCTTTACACTTTACTCCATGGCAGACAAAGTGTTTTACACTTTATTCCGTGGCAGATAAAGTGCTTTACACTTTACTCCGTGGCAGACAAAGTGTTTTACACTTTATTCCGTGGCAGACAAAGTGTTTTACACTTTATTCCGTGGCAGATAAAGTGCTTTACACTTTACTCCATGGCAGACAAAGTGTTTTACACTTTATTCCGTGGCAGATAAAGTGCTTTACACTTTACTCCGTGGCAGACAAAGTGCTTTACACTTTATTCCGTGGCAGACAAAGTGCTTTACACTTTACTCCATGGCAGACAAAGTGTTTTACACTTTATTCCGTGGCAGACAAAGTGCTTTACACTTTACTCCATGGCAGACAAAGTGTTTTACACTTTATTCCGTGGCAGATAAAGTGCTTTACACTTTACTCCGTGGCAGACAAAGCGCTTTACACTTTACTCCATGGCAGAAAAAAGCGCTTTACAATTTATTCCGTGGCAGACAAAGTGTTTTACACTTTACTACGTGGCAGACAAAGTGCTTTACACTTTACTCCGTGGCAGATAAAGCGCTTTACACTTTACTCCGTGGCAGACAAAGCGCTTTACACTTTATTCCGTGGCAGACAAAGCGCTTTACACTTTACTCCGTGGCAGAAAAAGCGCTTTACACTTTACTCCGTGGCAGACAAAGCGCTTTACACTTTATTCCGTGGCAGACAAAGCGCTTTTCACTTTATTCCGTGACACACAAAGGGCTTTTCACTTTATTCCGTGACACACAAAGGGCTTTGCACTTTACTCCGTGGCACACAAAGCGCTTTACACTTTATTCCGTGGCAGACAAAGCGCTTTTCACTTTATTCCGTGACACACAAAGGGCTTTTCACTTTATTCCGTGACACACAAAGGGCTTTACACTTTACTCCGTGGCACACAAAGCGCTTTACACTTTATTCCGTGGCACACAAACGCTTTACACTTTATTCCGTGGCACACAAACGCTTTACACTTTATTCCGTGGCACACAAAGCGCTTTACACTTTATTCCGTGGCACACAAAGCGCTTTACACTTTATTCCGTGGCACACAAAGCGCTTTACACTTTATTCCGTGGCACACAAAGCGCTTTACACTTTACGCAGCGGCAGATCTCTTCAAGCGAATAGCGCCCCGACGTTTCTGGGAGGCAAACACCCAAGCTGTAGTTAATGCGTGAATGTTATTTATTTAGGGCAAGTTTTTGTTGTCCCGCCTCACACGTCTTGGCTGTTATTGCAAATTCTTTGGTCTGCAATATATTTTCAAGCTTGTCAGTAAGTATTTATTCTCTTCAACTTGCAATGTCCATGCACTTCTTGTGTTCAATGCCCACTCATGCGTGTCAGTACGGACATCGCTACGTTAGTTTACTGTAGTTGTCAGTAACGACTCTACCACATGATCACAGCTATACGTTACGTTTAGTCAGTTAGCATTTCTTCTACGTTTGCATACAACGTGTGGATTACGAACGTAATGTATAGCTGTGATCATGTGGTAGAGTCGTTACAGTAATCTAACGTAGCGATGTCCGTACTGACACGCATGAGTGGGCATTGAACACAAGAAGTGCATGGACATTGCAAGTTGAAGAGAAGAAATGCTTACTGATAAGCTTGAAGAATATATTGCAGACCAAAGAATTTAAGAATTTGTAATAACACCTAATACGTGTACACACCGTATGGATTACGGACACCGCTACGTTAGTTTACTGCAGTTGGTAACAATCAGAACATCGGTATTTTGATTTACCTATAGGCGAAAACAGCCATATAAGGACATGATTACGTCGACGAAGGAAAATGCAATTATCGCTGCGGGCAGTGAAGCGTTAAGGAGACCCGCCTCCATTGCACCAACGTGTATATAATTTAATCAGTCGTCTTATATATTATTTATGAAATCCCTCGCCCAGAGCTTGGCTGAATAAATCAAATGCCGTTAACTTGCATCGCACCGAACAAATCAAAGTCCCTCTCAGTTTTCTGTTGTATGTATTCACATGACGGCGGTGCGAACGAAAGTATGTCATTGCATTGTAAAGTTTTCACTTAGAATGCTGTATGCTTTTACAAATCACACATATCGTTTGAAACTGTCATATCATGGTTAGCTAATTATCACATTATTAATTATGTGAATATTGTAACCTAATCAGTGAACATTAGTACCTAGTTACTACCTACCAAAATGGTCAGATGGACTGTTTTACGGGGAAGTTATACACATTTGTTTTAGTTGCCCGACGTAAAAACAACGTTCAATGTTTCTATGATTTCAACTGAAACATCATGTTTGATTAAATCGGCATTTAAATATATGTGTAATGAAATGTGCTTGGACGTAGCACAATGTAATCTACCTTGTAGTGTTACATTAAAGGGCATATTTTGTGCAGATGTCGCTTGCGATAAATACATTACCGGGCAAATATGACACCGAATTTTTAGTTTCATTATTTATAAGTATGTTAATATATTATGCATAGTTTACTGATAGTGTCAACAGTGAATCTGGTTAGCATGTTCACATGACTGACCAAGCGCAACCCTCAGCATTAGCAATTAATAATTTGGGCGCCATCTAGTGGGTACCTTGAGTGTACACAAAGTGCTGTTGACAGAGTATTCGCTTGTACGCCTTGACCATTCGGCCGTATGATTACATGATTACATTCACAATACTTCGACTATGTTGGACTTACGGTTAGTGTTCGAATGAACGCAGCGTTATTGGAAAGCTACGACGAAGTATACCTTTATGCTTTAAGTGGCAAGCGTGAACATGCATTCACTCCGCTGAAATGTCGTTTAACTTTGCAATTGTTAGATGATGTCTTTCTCCACGGGACAATGCTTCTCAAAATGGGGTCACGTGTCCAATTCATGAGGTCGCCAGACAATTTATGAAGGACTACAATTCCTTCGCACCTTATGTTGCCAAAAAAGCGAAATTTGGAATGCGGGCATTGTGAAGACATATTTGTGAATATGGATAATGATGCAAAATAGTAGAGAAATGCTTGCTGTTTAAAACTATTTTTTATCGGGTACGCTAGCCGCGTACGTCTTCATTTGATGAATGTCTGGCGTAATTATAGACGGGTTGTACCATGAATAAACTACCGCTGTTAGCGTTTGTAGGACGACCAGGTGGTAAGTCTGGAGACAATGAAGTGCTGCAATTACTGTCTACGATTACACCATACCCATTGATACGTCAGGGGCGTTTATGACATGTTAATCTTTATGAATTACACACACACACACACACACACACACACACACACACACACACACACACACACACACACACACACACACACACACACACACACACACACACACACACACACACAACCACACACACACACACACACAACACATATATATATATATATATATATATATATATATATATATATATATATATATATATGAGTTTGTCGGCATCATGTGTATATGCATAACGTATATCAGTATATAATAGGATATATATATATATATATATATATATATATATATATATATATATATATATATATATATATACTCCTGGTATATACTGTATATATATATATATATATATATATATATATTTGTGTGTGTGTGTGTTGTGTGCTGTGTGTGCGTGTGTGCGTGTGTGCGTGTGTGCGTGTGTGTGTGCGTGTGTGCGTGTGTGCGTGTGTGCGTGTGTGCGTGTGTGCGTGTGTGCGTGTGTGCGTGTGTGCATGTGTGCATGTGTGTATATATATATATACCAGGAGTGTATATATATATATATATATATATATATATATATATATATATATATATATCAC
>JAODUO010001075.1:245000-272500 GCA_025642075.2 Ridgeia piscesae | reverse complement strand
GACGGACGGACGGACGGACGGACGGACGGACGGACGGACGGACGGACGGACGACGGACGGACAGGACGGACGGACGACGGACGACGGACGAGACGGACGGACGGACGGACGGACGACGGACGGACGGACGGACGGACGGACGGACGGACGGACGGACGGACGGACGGACGGACTTTAGGACGGATCAGGATGAAAACACGGACAATATTGAGACTAACAAAACTACACACATATTCGCACTCTAGCACACTTGTTCACGCCTGAGATCGACGCTTCGGTTTCATTAGTCGAGCTCCAGCGATGTGCAGGTATGAAATATTTACCACGTGCATTATCAATTATTAAATTCACTTCACCAAGATCCGTTATGTCAAGGGAATTCGGATGTGAAATACACCGTCCGAGTACGCTAATGTCGTGTGTTGTGTAACCACACGGCTATGTACAGTATGACTACATTCGTGGGTTACCTACTACTAATCATTAAGCCATTAAACAATCCATTACGAATAACCCAACCGGGAATTAACAACCGGGAGTGAAAAATCTGCGAATGCATCTTAATGGCGCCGTGAAATACCACCCGGTGATTCACCACCCGCTCTCTTGTGTAACTGAATACGTTCGGTTTCCACCCGACGAACCGGTGTATCGAATCTCGTATTCTCGAGCACGCTGCCGTCCAGTCGGAGCAGCACGCAGGCTGCAGTCTCGCCACGCGGAGGCACGGGGATCTGACTGAATATTTATGTGTCGACAACTACGCCAACAATGACTGAATTGACTAACACTTTTCGAACAACAGTAACCTTGATAATAGTGAGAGTAGTAGTTGTAATAATGATAGTGATGATATTAAAGGCTGCCGTAGAAATGACAATGCTGACGAAAATAATGGTGATGACACTATGATGATGATGTTGATGTTGACAAATATGACTCTTAATGAGTGTGGAAAATCACTTATGGAAAATACGACTATGACTACCATTACTACAACTATCAATAATACTCCCAATGACATTGTCACTATTTCAATGATGACAACTACATCGACTATGACCGACGTATATCGACGATATGTGTTATTGCTTATAATGTGATAACGGCGACTACGACACTGTGGGCTGTTATAAATAGCTCAGACATACGCATTTTATGACGTCAATGTCATTGTCTGTGCAATTGTTCTCAACAAAAGTGCATCTCTATCGCCAGTATGTTGATAGGCTTTGTAATATACACGTCAAGTGATAGTAATCAGAACCCACGACTGTCTCTTGTCATCGGTACAACTTAGTTGTTTGTTCAAAGTTAATACAAACAGACAATAACTGACGTTGTTGTTGTGTCCACAATAATGCGCTTTATCGTCGGGGATTACGTCACCAAGGCACTGACTGACGTATGTAGCTGCTGGTACGTGAGAATGTTAGTGTTAGTGTGTGCGCGTGAGTATACAAGTGTATACTTGCGCGTGCGTGCGAACATTAGTGTGTGTGTGTGTGTGTGTGTGTGTGTGTGTGTGTGTGTGTGTGTGTGTGTGTGTGTGTGTGTGTGTGTGTGTGTGTGTGTGTGTGTGTGTGTGTGTGTGTGTGTGTGTGTGGGTGGGTGCGTGCGTGCGTGCGTGCGTGCGTGCGTGTGTTCGTGTGTGTGTGTGTGTGTGTCTGAGTGCGTGCGTGTGTGTATGAGTGTGTGTGTGTGTGTGTGTGTGTATGCTACGTCCGTATGTGCGTGCGTTCGTACATGTATATGAGCGAATGTGCGTGGTTGGGTGTGTTACGTGCGTGTATACGTGCTTGTATGTAGGTGTATATGAGTGTGTGTGTGTGTGTGTGTGTGTGTGTGTGTGTGTGTGTGTGTGTGTGTGTGTGTGTGTGTGTGTGTGTGTGTGTGTGTGTGTGTGTGTGTGTGTGTGTGTGTGTGTGTGTGTGTGTGTGTGTGTGTGTGTGTGTGTGTGTGTGTGTGTGTGTACGTGCTACAGCGTATTTTATACAGTAAGCACGAAACAAACGAGATCTCTCTGTATTGTCGACGACATTCAATTCCAGAACAAACAGTGGTAACTGTCGTGTCGCTGGTACAGTCGCCACAAGTGCCCCCTACAACAAACACACACAGCTGAGCAATAATTATCCACGCGCAAATTATGCCAAGTGCATTACCTTTTCACAATACATAATTCAGAACCAGGCCGCTATTCCAACGGAAATGAAGGTACTATGTGTTAATTGCAACGGCGATAACAGCCGCTTCATCAGAGGATCTACATTCTCACACAGGGATATGTCCAGGGATTTTGTTGTTTGTGAGATAAAACTAGTTGTGTAGTATCTGCGTATACAGTTGCTTGGAAACGACAATAGCACGGTCGACTGGCTGCTATCGATCGCCCGTGCGCATCACCGGATTAGTATTACGATCGTTATTAGTCAGGCAAGCGGCAACATCTTGTCGTTTGTCGATGTTCACATTCCTCGCCAAACGGTCCCGAATACCTCCGTAACACGACAATGGCAGACGTCTGTCGCTGGGTGTCCCCTGAATGGGTCGATAAGCGCCTGTGTCACATTCTATATTCCACCCACTGTTGCACGTCGAATGCCCCCGTCGGCTTCGGTGAGATCATTAAAGTTTCACGTGTAGACGGCATCCCGCTGCCGTTGGTTTACTAATGACTCATGTCACTGCCGACGCGACTGGATGTTTCACTTGGCGCTATTCAACTGTGTAACCTCAAAACGCTCACTTGAACATTCACTTGTATAAGGCAAACGTCGGTCTACTTTTTGTGGTATTTCAATTAGGTGTCGCTGCATGTCAGAGAAGTGTTTATACATCCTATTTGCATATTCGGGTGGATGGTTCGCCGACGTGTTTTACACTTTCAACTGTAACGGGTCTTTCTCTCACGACATGTTTTGTCTCATTCGTGAACGGTCAGAGCGTTGTTTTCTCAATGAAAATATTCCGAAGGCGAAAGGTTTAGTTGCCGTTTTAAATATTAAGTAATCTGGTCCACGCCCCGTTGCTCCAGTTCACTCAGCTATATCAGTTAGTACCTGGCTACAGACAATGATGAATATTTGCGTTCCAGTCGTTTTTGCCCAGTAATTGCAGCGTTGCTGAATGCTTTCCAGATGTGTCCAGTCGATGTACAACTGAATAGGTTTACGTATATGACGATATGGGAAGTCGCAAGGAGTATATACACAGCATCATATGCGACTTTGCCTTGACATTTATCTTCCGAAGTTCGTGAACACACCACCAGGCGGAATGGAACCAGAGTCTTTTTGTTTAAGAACCCACCAGAATCCACCCTGAACCCTCCTGCATAACTATAATTTAAATACCTTTCAAAACGAGGACATGTCTGACTAGATTATCCCTCGACACGGGCCGCTGCGTCCAGCCAAACAAGTGTTCAGCCAAAGACTCATCTGAGGAAACCCAGCCATGCGGAACGGTTAACGAGTGCAAACGAGAAATTGAATAATAACGGATGAGTCGATCGATGTAGCTGTCAATGCGGCGACTGAGAGCAAAACAAGCAAACAACACGTGTTCGATTTAGGCGGCGCCACGAAAACAATGGCTGCTCGCATCGCCGTTTGTGGTTCCTCTGGCCCGGGACACCGCTGCCTTCCGGCGGCAGATCACCACGCTGAAAGGTGAATGTGTCCGACTCACGGCGGCTGATAGGTGTAATAAGACGGCGATGAAGGCAGCGACAAAACGGCGGGTGTAATTATAAAATTGTTTGCGTGATGATGATGATGATGATGGTGATGATGATGGTGATGGTGATGGTGATGGTGATGTGTGATGGTGATGGTGATGGTGATGGTGATGGTGATGGTGATGGTGATGGTGATGGTGATGGTGATGGTGATGGTGATGGTGATGATGATGATGATGATGATGATTGTGATTGTGATTGTGATGGTGATGGTGATGGTGATGGTGATGGTGATGGTGATGGTGATGGTGATGGTGATGGTGATGGTGATGGTGATGGTGATGGTGATGGTGATGGTGATGGTAACGATGATAACGATGATAACGATGATAACGATGATAACGATGATAACGATGATAACGATGATAACGGATGATAACGGTGATAACGATGATAACGATGATAACGATGATAACGATGATAACGATGATAACGATGATAACGACGACGATGACGACTTCCAGACTGGAATATTTGCTCGACAGCCATCCACCTTCACGCTCTCTCCACGGTTGACTTGTGACCTGTGCAAACTATCCCAGAGATGATGAGGTACACACATTTGAAGAAGGACACTGGTTCGTTTAGTTTGGCCGGGGAAACGGAGACATAAAAGGAGGTTAACCAGTTACACAACCTAACCGGGGACAGTTTATCTGAGTAGAACTGACATCTGACAACGTGCAAGTCATACAAAACACACCAGCGTTGAAATAGGTTATTAAAATAAATACCGTCAAGGATCATTTAGATCCGTTGATGATCTAATAGTTAAGACCAGTGTTACTTGGACAAGAAAGAACACGTCATAGTCGTTTCCATTTCATGTGACCACTTCGCGTGGATGTCATAGGTACTTGTACAGTTAAATGAACTGTGATTGTTCCTCGCACACGACTGAGTGAACTAAGGCAGCGGTGACTCGACCAAACTGCCACCAAACGTAGTCTGCGAACACAAGTCACCTACACGTGCCATGCATCAGCGCCAAATGATCAACATACTTATTCAACTGTAGGTCGGCGATGGTGGTCAAATATAACTTTTATATATATATATATATATATATATATATATATATATATATATATATATATATATAGTTACGTCACTCGTAACATAAATGTTATATTTCCTATTCATCTGCCGCGAAGATTCCAGATGTTTCGCTCACAAACACGTCTCCGCTCGTGGCGCCACCGGTACCTGCGTAACATCGAGTTACCAGGGAAATAAGTGAAGTACGTGAATAATTAATTAAATGCGCAATCGCGCAACGTACAGCATGTGTGTTCGCGCGTGCCCGGCTGACCTGACGGAGTCACGCAAAACTCTCAGCTGTTGACGTATTTTCGACATACATTGCTCGTAAATTCCGATTATTTCTGCGTGTGAAGTTAAGTTATTAAAGATTATCGGCGGACTTGTCAGATTCTACGCGGCTGATCGATGTGGATAGACAGCGACGCTGGCGCGCCGGACACCTTGTCGTGACCCTGACTAATTAGCATTTGTTTACCGGGAGCCGATCAATCAGGCATCCGGAGGAACTAACGTCTTCACTCACCGTTAGCGCTCCTCGGCGTCTTGCGATATGTTGCGGTGAATGCTGGCCAGAAATCTTTGCGGAGGTCATACAAATTTTATGTTCCATTTGTCTAACTTCACTCCAAAGGGTATTTACTTCAAAGTCTTATATGGAAAGAAATTATGTTATGTATGTCTAGTAATATTATTAACATAATGAAGTTATACTTAGTAATAAATAAAACCAACGTTGAATGAATCTTACGTTTAAATGCCTTTTCCAGGGGTTCTCCAATATCAGACGTGAGACGTAAACACCGAGAACTTTGGGGACCGATTATGCCTGCTCTAAAACAGTTACTGCCCCTACAGTTGCCCTGATATGATTCTTCGTTTTGAGCTGAAATTATTGGAAATCCACTTGGTGATCTTTTGTCAAAGTTATTGGGTCATACAGTTGCTAACTACTGCAGTAATTCGAGTAATGACCACGCTAACCACACAGGAATATTTATTACGTGTGGTTACTGTTACCGGTTTACCACGCATTTTTAAATCAAGCCAATTCAAGGACATCGTTTTTTGAAGAGACGCAAATTAGGACGCTTTCACTGTACTCACCCTGCGTGGCTTTTACATAACGTACGACCCAGAAAAACTACGCGAACAATACGAAAGACAGAACCTGTGGAATGGACCTGACAATGTTCACACGTATAAGCTAATTTACAAGTTTATCTGCTAAAACCGGTCCGACAGACGACACTCTATATCCGAAGAAAGGCGACACCAGCGCGTGTCGCAGGCAACGATGCAACGTCAAGGTGATGACTCATAAAATACCCACAAAGGGACTGGCTGGCCAAGCGGCGTTCGCACGTTGAACAATGCACCGCGACAATAGATCAAGTATTGTTATGCAAAGCTAACGAACTCACCGGCGCTGGACGCGTATGATATTATGATGCATCGGTGTCAAATGAAATGTTCCCACGCCCATTATGTTTCGACCGGACCAAGCCGCGGAATGCTTCAGTGAGAAGACACCGTGGAATGCAATGATATCGAAATGGACCAAGCAAAGAAATTGTATAATAAAACATGCCACACTCATAAATGCCAAACTGGAATATGAAACGAACCAATACTAACACAAAGCATTGTCTCAGCCATCGATGACAAGCTACACAAAGCAAACATTATTTACCTGTAATATTGAAATGACAAAGTATTATAACATTGAGATGGCAACGCTATGCAAATTGGATTAGGCAACAAGAAATCGGATAACGGCGAGACAGTGGTTTAGTCATTAGTTTCAAACGAACAAAATTAATAGTAGCGCTGGAAGGCGTCGTTACGTCAATTCGGTCAAACTACAGTAGGCACATAACACAATAATATAAGACATTGATATAAAACTGGAGCCAACAAAACAATATATAAGATATAATTGACTGTAATATCCGTATATATCAAACTACACCAGACATAAACTATTACATCGCGAAAGAATCTACTGATTGTAAACTGGATTAAAGCAAAGAAGTGTCACGGAGTGACGTCACCGCAAACCCGAAGCATTATTAATAAAGATACGTTTAGCCTTGATTTAGGGAGACTCCGGGGGTTGCAACAGGAGGGTTTCTAGAAAGTCGTAAGGAGGGCTTAAACAGGTGTATATTGTGTTTTGGGGGCCTCATCCCCCGAATATTCATTACGTTTCGAAGCCAGTGTATATCAAACTGAACTAACAAAGTAATACCACCGCAATCAGGCATAGTTACGTGCATTGGTGAGAGCGGTGTAACATTGTTACGTACATTGGTGAGAGTGGTGTAACATTGTTACGTACATTGGTAAGAGCGGTGTAACATTGTTACGTACACTGGTGAGAGCGGTGTTATGTACACTGGTGAGAGCGGTGTAACATTGTTACGTACACTGGTGAGAGCGGTATAACATTGTTACGTACACTGGTGAGAGCTGTGTAACATTGTTACGTATACTAGTGAGAGCGATGTAACATT
Source organism: Ridgeia piscesae (assembly GCA_025642075.2). Classification (NCBI taxonomy): domain Eukaryota; kingdom Metazoa; phylum Annelida; class Polychaeta; order Sabellida; family Siboglinidae; genus Ridgeia; species Ridgeia piscesae. The sequence continues at coordinate 265,201 of JAODUO010001075.1, read as the reverse complement.
GTTACGTACACTGGTGACAGTGGTGTAACATTGTTACGTACATTGGTGACAGTGGTGTAACATTGTTACGTATACTGGTGAGAGCGATGTAACATTGTTACGTCACGGACATGTGTCATTGTTCGAAGGGCAGTGGTGTAACATTGTTACGTACACTGGTGCCAGTGGTGTAACATTGTTACGTACACTGGTGAGAGCGGTGTAACATTGTTACGTGCACTGGTGAGAGCGGTTTAACATTGTTACGTGCACTGGTGAGAGCGGTGTAACATTGTTACGTGCAATGGTGAGAGCGGTGTAACATTGTTACGTACACTGGTGAGGGCGGCGTAACATTGTTACGTACATTGGTGAGAGCGGTGTAACATTGTTACGTGCAATTGTGAGAGCGGTGTAACATTGTTACGCACTGGTGAGAGCGGTCTAACATTGTTACGTGCACTGGTGAGAGCGGTGTAACATTGTTACGTACACTGGTGACAGTGGTGTAACATTGTTACGTACACTGGTGACAGTGGTGTAACATTGTTACGCACACTGGTGAGAGCGGTGTAACATTGTTACGTACAGTGGTGAGAGCGATGTAACATTGTTACGTACACTGGTGAGAGCGGTGTAACATTGTTACGTGCACTGGTGACAGTGGTGTAACAATGTTACGTACACTGGTGACACTGGTGTAACATTGTTACGTACACCGGTGAGAGCGGTGTAACATTGTTACGTACACTGGTGAGATCGGTGTAACATTGTTACGTACACTGGTGAGAGCGGTGTAACATTGTTACGTACACTGGTGAGAGCGGTGTAACATTGTTACGTGCATTGGTGAGAGCGGTGTAACATTGTTACGTGCACTGGTGAGAGCGGTGTAACATTGTTACGTGCAATTGTGAGAGCGGTGTAACATTGTTACGTACATTGGTGAGAGAGGTGTAACATTGTTACGTACATTGGTGAGAGTGGTGTAACATTGTTACGTACATTGGCGAGAGCGGTGTAACATTGTTACGTACACGGTTGATACCGGTGTAGCGGGGATGAGAAGGTAGGAAATTGAAATCAAAACAAGTCGGAGAGTGCGAGATGAACTCACACAAATGGAGTGAACTCTAAAATTAGACGATGCAAAGAAACCATGCCTCGACATGGCGGGGCGCAGTGGGGACGAACGAACGGGAGGCGACAGGTATCGTGGTCACAGGTGTCGTGGTCACAGTTGTCATGGTCACGTGTGTAGGGTTGAGGGAGGAATGTAGCACCAGACACGCTAAGTAAGGGTGGCTAATTCAACACAGCATAATCACCAGTGCAGACGTCGAGACTAGAGACACGCACGTGTAGACAGGGAGACTAATGTTCTTGTACCCACGCACACACACACATGCACACTCGCAGTCAGACACTGTCATGTATGCAAGCTTATGCAGACACACACACACACACACACACACACACACACACACACACACACACACACACACACACACACACACACACACACACACCACACACACACACACACACACACACACACACACACACACACACACACACACACACACACACACACACACACACACACACACACACACACACACACACACACACACACACACACACACACACACACACACACACACACACACACACACACACACACACACACACACACACACACACACACACACACACACACACACACACACACACACACACACACACACACACACACACACACACACACACACACACACACACACACACACACACACACACACACACACACACACACACACACATACACATGCACATGCGTTTATACACGCACATTCAATTCTATTCGTCATTTCACTCGCAGTTTAAATTGGCTTTGTAGAAAACGTAAATTCCGCTGCAATTTCTCGTGCAACAGTCGTTCATTTAACATTTTAAATATCATAGTGCATTCCCTTGAATTATCGGATGCGACGTGTCACAAGGGTTCACCCCTGCTGAGGAGAGCAGCAGTCTAACGCGCCACTGCAAATGCTCTCAGTGTGTTTGTTCACGAACGACGCAGGCAGTGTTGTTTATGACAAACGTGTAGGCATACATCACCTTATGCTATGTAGCATGGCGTGGTAGAAGGCAATATGAATACAGTTTTAGCTTGTGGTATCATGCGATTATAAATAGAACGTTTTTTTTCTGTTTTTTCTACAGTTGACTTCATTAGTGGACGCTGTGGCGCGGTTAGCAGAATATCAGACACTCAGCCAAATTACCCGGTTTCAATTCATATGACGGCTGTTTAAATTTCATCAAATTATCGTTGCGTCAGATGATTCAACTTTGAGTAACTTGTAGTAGTCGTAGTGATAGTGGTGGAACAGTCTTCGCGTAATTATTTCAGCGTACTTGAATGCTTTCAAGACAAGTCGGATTGGTGATTCGATAAACAGGATTGTTAGAGGGTGCGTGGAAAGCAGAGCAGAACTTATATTTACCGATTTACCGTTTTACTATAATTACATGTTTTTGACAAGGCAAACCGAGTGTATTACCAAGATGTGTTTCCAATTAGGCGTGGCAAGCTCGCTCATCTCTGGGGATTTGTGTACTTGCGAAAATAGATCCGCATTCTGTAACTTTATCTGGCCCTACGTCCGTTGCCATCTTCAGTTCGATGCAACGGCTACACACGAGGCCAGCCACGTTGTCTCGCAAACACAATCAACAGTCAACAGTTTAAATATGTATAACCGCTTCTTGTATTGTACCAAACCTGCATTCTTTCCTTGGCGCAGTACGATTCTTTTGGACATGCTATGCATAGCATTCTGTAAATTACCCTTCCGTATATATTTAATGGCGAACACATATAAATCGACAAATTGTGAACTATACACACGCGTCACGTCGTTCGGGTGTTACTGCTGCATGTGAATTCCTTGTTCATTATGTATTTTAATGTTAACAAATCCTATTCTTAGCAAACGCTTGTCCTTTCAGTGTCTTCTCCTTCGTTCATTGTTTCCATTCAGCTATACGCAGAGATGTCTTTGTACAGCTGGTAGATATACGTGAAGAAGTAAACCTGCATCTCTTCCCGTTTTCTCAGCATCGTCTCTCCATCTATTTCAATATTGCCTGTATTTTCTAGACCTCGGTGGAGTTGTAAACGGCAATGGTGGCTTTCGCCAATTGGAGACAGTTGAGTTAGTCCTCTAGCGCGGAAGGAAATACTTAAAGAGCGGCTGACAATCGCCGAAACTTATGTACCACTCCGCTTCCTTCTATTCCCACCGATATTCCATGTGGACAGTTGTCCCCTTTCCCATATATTCCCGTACTTATGTATTTGGCTTGCTTGGAAACAAGTCGACTATGTAAATAAGTGGCTGAGTGAATGAGTGAAGAAGTGGCTGTTTGGTTGATTAAGTGTGGATACTGACATATTCTCCATGGACCGGTGTTATGGGGGATACTTAAAGTTCGGCAATTACTTACCGGCACGCATTTGCGTAAACCCTTATGTTTGCTTATTGAGAAAGGTCCGCTTAATGCAATACTTACACGCGTCACAAAAGAGTGGGGGACGCATTCGGTAACATCGCTATTGCAGCATTGGACGGCCTCTGAACATCCCTGTTTTATTCCAGTGTTCCACTGCTCCTTCGAGTCCGACTTCTGCGGCATGACGCAAGACAAGACGGACTCGCCCGACCGGAACACAAACGTGAGAGGAGACTTTGACTGGACACGACGCAGCGGGTCGACGCCGACATCAGAGTCTGGGCCGAGCTCGGGCCAGGGAGGGTCCGAGTTCTACATCTATGCCGAGACGAGTGATCCACAGATGCGACAGGATTATACGAGGTAGGGCTGCTGGCGGTACTACAGCGCGGTCATGCGAGACGGGTCGGGTAGCGGTGATCACTAGACCGTGTCGAGTTTTCATCTGTGTGATTTAGTTCTGCTTCTCTTTTGTTATTTTCCTCTTGATACGCTTTTAATTCTTGTTATTTGCATTGTTCTTATTGTCATTGTTGTGTGTTGTCTCACGGTTGTCTTGGTCTTATCTGTGGTTTCTGTTGGTTTTGTTCTTGTTGTTTCTATTGGTTTTGTTCTTGTTGTGTCTGTTGCTTTTGTTCTTGTTGTGTCTGTTGCTTTTTTCATGTTGTTTCTGTTGGTTTTGTTCTTGTTGTGTCTGTTGCTTTTTTCATGTTGTTTCTGTTGCTTTTGTTCTTGTTGTTTCTGTTGGTTTTGTTCTTGTTGTTTCTGTTGCTTTTGTTCTTGTTGTTTCTGTTGGTTTTGTTCTTGTTGTTTCTGTTGCTTTTGTTCTTGTTGTTTCTGTTGGTTTTGTTCTTGTTGTTTCTGTTGCTTTTGTTCTTGTTGTTTCTGTTGGTTTTGTTCTTGTTGTTTCTTTTGGGTTTTTTCTTTTTTCTTTTTTTTGTTTTCTGTTTGGTTTTGTTCTTGTTGTTTCTTTTGGGGCTTTTTTTTCTTTGTTTTTTTGTTTCTGTTGGTTTTGTTCTTGTTGTTTCTGTTGGTTTCGTTCTTGTTGTTTCTGTTGGTTTCGTTCTTGTTATTTCTGTTGGTTTCGTTCTTGTTGTTTCTGTTGCTTTTGTTCTTGTTGTTTCTGTTGGTTTCGTTCTTGTTGTGTCTGTTGGTTTCGTTCTTGTTGTTTCTGTTACTTTTGTTCTTGTTGTTTCTCGCCTTCCTTGGTGTTCATGTTGTTCCATATGTTCTTATTGCTGTCGTTGTTGTCACTGCTGTTCTTTTAGTTTGTTGTTGTTCGTGTATTCGCTCTGTTATTATTGTTTCTCACAGTGATCCTTGATATATTCCACTCTCACGACGTTTCCATTAGTATTTGACTTGCAGTATTATAGCTGCTCCATCTATATTTAACTAGCAATCTAATTGTTTTCGATCACACATGGATTTGAGCGTAAGTGAGATACGTTAACTATTTATGTCTAAGACATCATGCTTGCATATATCAATCAAGTTTAACATCAGTATGCATCACCGCACCGCAGTCTCTGCGGCGTGCAACAATGACTGAAACATCAATCAATAAGGGGAAGCCTCACATCTCTCAGTATTAATGTTTTCTTCTCTAAGCTATCACGTCCACATCCTCCCCTCCCGATGGACCACAAGAAAAACATGTTTTTATTCAAGCAGTTACTCTCACAATATAATTTCATGGGGGTCTCCCAAAATGTTTTGGTATTTTATGGGGTCTAATCGATTTAGGCGCAATATGAGCGTTTCAACACGATACAACATGGCGGCCTAAACGGGCAAACACAATGTCTGCGTGACCCCTATCATAGAAGATAGTGAGTAGAACAACGATGCCACGACACTCGGCTAATTACGGCCCAGGAGTTCGTCCGGTTTAACGAAGGCTGTCATTTCAGGATCACTACACCCGAGCTCGGCTATGTGGGGTCTGTTTGCGTGCACTTCTACTACCACATGTACGGCCGCGACATGGGCCAGCTGAAGGTGTTCCGAACAAGAGGCCCCGAGTTCTCGGCCGACGACGCCGACGTGTGGTCGATCTCAGGCGAGCAGGGCGACACGTGGAAAATGGTGTCGGTTGACGTCGATCTCGTTCGGACCGAGGACAGGGTGAGTGCCGCTGTGTACGACCTCGAGCGAGACAACATTTGCATATTCCATAGATGGTCATTGTAATGTTTCCTTCATTTCCTACGAAACTTGATGATATCTTTTGTTGGCAATTTCACAGCGTATTTATCGTCCATTGACAGAAGCGCTGTGAAAAATTCTTGAAGTTCTAATACCTCAGGTTCCCACAAACTACTTTCCAACATGACGTCCCTTCATTTCTGCTTGAACCATACATCGATTGTTCTTAATTACACCACCAAGCAAAATTACACCTGTATTAATACGCAGAAATGCACCGACTGACAGCTGTCATAAGTTGACACCTCTGACGCCATGCTTCACAAATGCATCATCAGTTTCATTCACTCGACACTGCTCAAATCATCACAGAAATGCAAACAACCTGCATAATGCCTTGTCTGTTAGGGACTCTGACTGGGTCATGGCGGACCAACACCTTAATGTGATCGTACTTCACCTGTCACAACGACACGTGTATTACGTCGCACAAGCCTATTCAATAGGCGAGCTAAAAATTGCTTCTACGTCCCATTTGTACATGTTGACAGAAATGCTTATCATATGATCTTATCTTTTAAGACCAGTCTATTTTTCTCGATCCTTACAATTTATGAGCTAACGGAAAAACAATAATTAGTTACTAATTAATGGATTTACAAAATGCAATTAAAAGTAGAATAAAATACAATTACAAATACACCCTATACGTGATCCAGAGACAGCTGACGAACTCATAACATCACGGCGGCAACCGTTATGAACACAGCCACCCCCTCCCCCGTCTTCCCCTGTCGTGTTGGAGACAGCACAAGCCCAGTGGGCAGACGACTCCAGTTTTCAACTCCTCTAAATTCGTTCCCGCACTAGCGTTCACTTTGCTGTGGCAGGTTACATATGTATAAGTTACGAATATGTAAAAATTTTCTTTCGTAAAAGTCGCCACATCCTGTCATGACTTCTGCTGCCATAAATCTGGTGAAAATAGTTCAAATAGTGTTACCGGTTTAAACGACGTGGTCACACATCCGCAGTTGGTGGGTCGCGACTTACGTGACACACGTGGGACCGTCCTCAAATAAACGTCGTTCCGCACCGCACGTGTGTATTTGTCTATTTGTACGTCGTCACGGTGTCAACGATTTGAAATATTATGTTCATAAACAGCAGATGTTTCATGCATTCGCGAGGAGAAAACTCGACGAGGAATCCTGAATTATTAGTTAGCGTTGTTACTAAATAACCACAATTACACTAGCCGTGCTGGACGTACGCGAGAGAATCAATAGCGAGTGATATGAAAACTGACTGTGATTTACCAGAGTGGTACCGAATTAGCTCATACATTTCTGGAAATAGAATGCAACAAATACAGGCTTTGTTTGTTTGTTTGTTTGTTTGTTTGTTTGTCTCTATGTCTGTGTGTCTCTCCCATAGCTCTGCCTCTCTCACGGGTCTACTTCCCTTCATCACTTCTTAACTAAATCTATCCCTTCTTTCCCCTCGTCTCGTCCTTTCCATCTCTTCGTCTCGTCCTCTGTATGTCTGTCTGTCTGTCTGTCTGTCTGTCTGTCTGTCTGTCTGTCTGTCTGTCTGTCTGTCTGTCTGTCTGTCTGTCTGTCTGTCTGTCTGTCTGTCTGTCTGTCTGTCTGTCTGTCTGTTTTCTATCTGTCTTCCTATCTGTCTTCCTGTCTGTCTGTCTGTCTGTCTGGTTGTCTGTCTGTCTGTCTGTCTGTCTGTCTGTCTGTCTGTTTGTCTGTCGGTCTGTCTCTCTCCATCCAACACATACACATACACATACACATATACATACACAAACAGACACATATACACAAACAAACAAACAAACAAACAAACAAGCAAGCAAACAAACAAACAAACAAACAAACAAACAAACAACATACACACACACATTTCTCTCTCTCTCTCTCCCTCCCTCTCTCTCTCTCTCTCTCTCTCTCTCTCTCTCTCTCTCTCTCTCTCTCTCTCTCTCTCTCTCTCACTCTCTCTCTCTCTCTCTCTCTCTTCTCTCTCTCTCTCTCTCTCTCTCTCTCTCTCTCCATCTCACCCTCTCTTTCTCTCAAGTTGAATCGTTACAGGTCACACCTATGTTGAGAGTAACGACGAAAAATGCATAACTAAACATAATACATAACTCAGTTGTCGCGCATACCAATATTTTCCAAATATTTGTAGACGGTCACGAATGCATTGTGTTTGCAGATTGGATGGAACGCCATCAAAGGGCGCGACTACCTGTCGGACATCGCCATTGATTCCGTCAGGATCGAGGGCGGACGTTGCGGTGGTGGAGGCCCTGATACAGGTGGGAGAACTCGTGACGTCATTTAGCGGGACACCATTGTGGCACATAATCTTATTGTGGAAAGAAATATTAGTATATCGAACCGTCCAGTTGTGATAATTATTACCACGTGTGGTAACATGGATGCTTATTATATATTTTAGTAATTGTTGATCTACACAAATACTTAAATCGTCGTGCTGTAAAATGCATATCCTTTTTAAGGACAATAAAATAAAGTGAAGTGAAGTGAAGTGAAGTGAAGTGTATTGCATTAACCATATGTGCCTAAACGTAAATTTATCAACAATGTACTTGTTTCATTTGTTTTACAGCTTTTGGTTATAAACTATTAAAATAAACGACACATAATCTTATGCAAATGTTACTCTCTGTTCTATCCGATGCCACGGGATGTATAGGATCACAATCTGCCTTTCCTGTCATGCGCATTAAGTGAAATTGCACCAGTATTTTTCAGCACCACTATTTTTCGCTACAGTACTGCGGAAGCTCGGATTATGTTATTATACTGTTATATTAGAAGTGTCCGATAGATGGCGGCACTCTACACGTGTCTTACCAATATCTTACCATTTTCAGTGACACTGCCTTGGAAATGCGACTTCGAATCAGACTCGATCTGTTCGATGCGACAAGCAAGCAACGATAATTTCGATTGGACGAGGAAATCCGGCCCAACCCCATCGACGGACACTGGGCCGGAAGCTGCCCAGTCGGCCACGTGGTACATGTACATTGAGACCAGCGACCCACAGCGGGAAAACCACGAAGCACTGTGAGTGTGCTGCTTGATTATGCGTGCATAGTTATCATAATATTTAAATAATTCTCTGTTATTATTAAGTTAATGTCGGTAACAGCGTTAATTCGTAGACGTATGTGAAGAACAGGAAAACAATGTTGTTAGTTGTATAAAAATGATTTACTAGAAGATGCATAAAGCTTTTGTTGTCATGATTCTGTCTAATATCGAAAACAATATCGACTACTAATTTACCACTGATATTGTTTCGTCGTTACGTTGACTAAGTTGCACTAATCTTTCAATCATTTGTAGTATTAGATTCTTCCTTCACCGGCCACATTCGACCAGCAATCACGATAATCTACTGTCAAATCATCTTGTGGCCGTTTTGAAGCCTGAACAATGTTGCTCTCTCCATTTTGTCTTTCTTCGCTTGGCTACACAAATGCGTCCCTCCATACAGATGGGGGGGGGGGCATATATGAACGTGTAGCCTTGTGCTCATTTGCAGCGTCGCTGAACATATCCTAAATTAGAAACTGAATGAACCGCGGTCGTTGCATTGCATTGCACACTGTTTATGCCTCAGCCTCGAGACGCCGCCAATCGCGTTCACTGGCGAGGCGTGTGTTGCCTTCTACTACCACATGCGGGGCAAGGACGTACGGGACCTCGCCATCTACACGACTGGCCGCGGCTCGCAGGCTCCTCTCAAGACCTACTCGGGTAACAAGGGAAACACGTGGATCCTTGGCAACGTCACCGTGACGCTCAACAACGACAGGGTGAGTTCAGTGAGTTTACCGAGAGTTCAGTGCGGGAGGAAATCTGGCGATTGCGGATTTTAAATGTTCGTTGCAGCATCCTAGGAACTAAACTCCTGGCCCTTCGCTGGTCTGGTCTGGTGTGTTCGTACACCCACATATATATTGTAGACTGTGTCGGTGTGTTGTCTGTCTGTCTGTCTGTCTGTCTGTCTGTCTGTCTGTCTGTCTGTCTGTCTGTGTGTATGTATGTATGTATGTATGTATGTATGTATGTATGTATGTATGTATGTATGTATGTATGTATGTCTGTATGCATGTCATGCATGCATGCGCATCCGCTGCCGTCCGTCCGTCCGTCCGTCCGTCCGTCCGTCCGTCCGTCCGTCCGTCCGTCCGTCCGTCCGTCCGTCCGTCCGTCCGTCCGTCCGTCCGTCCGTCCGTCCGTCCGTCCGTCCGTCCGTCCGTCCGTCCGTCCGTCCGTCCGTCCGTCCTGTCGTCCGTCCGTCCGTCCGTCCGTCCGTCCGTCCGTCCGTCCGTCCGTCCGTCCGTCCGTCCGTCCGTCCGTCCGTCGTCCGTCCGTCCGTCCGTCTCCGTCCGTCCGTCCGTCCGTCCGTCCGTCCGTCCGTCCGTCCGTCCGTCCGTCCGTCCGTCCGTCCGTCCGTCCGTCCGTCCGTCCGTCTTTTCTGTTTGTATGTTGTCTGTCTGTCTGTCTGTCTTGTCTGTCTGTCTGTCTTGTCTGTCTGTCTGTCTGTCGGTTTGTCCGTCTGTCCGTCTGTCTGTCCGTCTGTCTGTCTGCATGCGTATACTCACACATCACACACTATTCACGGATGTCACCGCTTCTTCGTAGGTTGGTTTCCTTGGACGACGTGGGGCTGATGTCCAAGGTGACATTGCAATCGACAATGTCGTCATCACAAAAGGAGTATGCATCGGTTCAACAGGTAAAGCGTCATATCCACCTTAACTGTATATAACTATTCCGTCCATTCTCTATACACATGTCGTTTGGGCTGCTTAGCGACAATGACAACATATGACACATTTTTATTCAGCAATACACCTACAGGAAGATGCGAGAGTTGCAAGCGCACAAGTGCATTGTATTGTTTATGTTGTCAATATAACCAATATGCGCGTCATATGATGATGGTGTGAAATAAGCTTTTTTACGCTCAGTTAAACCTGTCAACGCGACAAAACGCGATCCGAATAAATAATTAGCTAACACGAATATTTCTGCGCCTCCGTTTTTGTGTCGATAAATTCAGCTACAATATATTGTAGGCAAGTTATTTTTTCTGGTGATAACTTTCATTTGGTACCACTAAATTGGAACGTATCTCTTTCTATTTACCAACATCTGCTAATTAGTCACGTGTCTATTCACAACTGAATCGACTGCCTAGCTATCGAGAAATATCCGTTGTGCAACCTCGATGCACCGTAAACTGTTATTTTTCAGATTTGCCCGATTTGGTCCAGGGTTCAAGTTCGTATTATGTTTGTTTATGTTTGAATATTTCGACTGTCCCTCTTTGTTTTCGTTATGCCATATACGTGCGTATTTTGGTGGCGTTTCTCCGTTTCCAAATAGTAATACCTGAAACTCCGTCTCGGTGGAGGTACATCTGGTAGTTAGTAGTCGCCTGATACCTTTGACATGTATGGATTTATTTTGTTAAAAAGAATATATGACAATTTAATGTTATTAATAGAAATGTGATAAAATATGACAGAAAGCATTACTTGTCAACCAGCGGCGTTTCAGCAGCATTAATAGTAGGAGTACTATTCAACCGTGAACCCAGACTGGGATCCCTTGAAGGAACATTGCCGCACTATCCGCAGTGCACCACAAGTAGCCACGCTTGTACTGCTGTCTATTTCTGTCTGTTTCCGAGTTCTTGGTTATGGACTTTCCAGTCCTATGTAGCGTAGGGTGTGCGTGTTTGGCAATATGAGAATATACGTACTAGATGTCCTCGTAATAATATTGATTGAAATTGCTAAAAAAAAGACCACGGTACACAGAAAGGAGTGACGGAAAGAGAAGAAGAACGCTTTGAAAGAATATATATTGTGCCAAGTGAAATTTTTAAAGGGCAGGGATCCATCTTATTCCCTTGCGGAGTAGAAGCCACATTACATGATCTGTCCCCCACACTGACGAGTCTTAAAGTATATTCAACACGACAAGAGGGATTTGTGAAGGGCATTATGCTCAGAAGAGAATGGAAGTTAGTAAAATGATATTATGGTAAACGGAAACGACAGAGCAGAACAGATCAAATGTGGTCCCATCTTGGGGGATATCAGAAGCGAAGAAGTAGATGACTCGACGACAATAAATAAACAAAACCGGACTACCTATAAAACAAGTAAGACTATTTCGGTGTTTTGTCCTCCTCCGTCTCTATTTCGTCCCGACATCATCTCATCTAATCATCTACGCCATCCAATGTGCTAGAACATTTTGCCCTTAGGTAAACTACCATTCAAATGTGACTTCGAGACGGACTTCTGTGAGATGACGCAGCGAGCGAATGACGACTTTGACTGGGAGCGACACGACACATCAACGCAGACGGACGGGACAGGACCTTCGGGGGCCAAGTCGTGGCAATGGTACATCTACACCGAGACCAGCGCGCCCCGGGTGGAGGGAGACAAGGCGTAGTAAGTAGGGAGACGATGGGGGGAGTTTGACTTGTGGTTTCATTGAGAAAGCAGTATTACTGCTGTAATAACATCACCTGACGATTTTGTTTACATTGTTATATAAAATAAATTGGAATTTAATAGTTCGGTTTTGCGTTGAGCGTTATACAAAAACACCCCCGTAAGCGTTTTTAAAGAATTATCTGGTTGCGGCGGTTACCTTGGGGCAAATCGATTGTTATTCGTTATCTAACCTGCTATTCGTATATAAATAATGCAGCGCAAATTTAATAGGACAAGTACTTTTATAGATACGACAGCTAAGTAAATATGACTTTTACAGGGAGCCCGCCCCCTTTAAGTGATAAGCCAGTAAACCATTCCGAAACATAGCTAATGGATGAAGCCTAATGGGGAGACCACACTGGCCAGAATGAGCTTCCGTTTGTTTTCCGTATACGAAAGTGGTGTGATTTTAAAAACAGGCCGAATGTCTCTCCGAATGTGTTTTCCCCAAATGTAACGCCGAATGCTTTCCATTTGTTTTCCGAATGTTTTCAGTATGGTTTCAAAATGCTTTCAGAATAGACCGAATACTTCCCCCATGTTGACTTCGAAAGGTTTCCTTTCCGAACGTTTTCCATATGCTTTCCGAATGCTTTCAGAACACGGCGAATCGATCTAGAATGGACCGAACTCTTTCCGCATGCTTTCCGCACGCTTTCCGAAGGATACTGAACACGTTCGGAAAGCATTCGTCATGTTCTAGGTCCATTCGGGGTGTTCGGAAAGCATACGGAACCCAGCACCTCCAAATTTTCATTGCGAATGCACCAAGAACTAGACGCATGCTTCCCGAAAGTTTTCCGTACATGCCGTATGCTCCTAGAATGCTTCCCGAATACTTCCCGAATACACATGGACGCCACATTCGGATGGTCGACGAAAATTATTTTGAACATATACAACACATTTTTGGAGCTACCGAATGCCGTTCCGTATGCATCCGTACGGAGCCGAACAGCCAGTATGCTCCTAGAACACACCGACTGCTTCCCGAATATGATCCGTTCGCTCCCCGAGCACCCAAATTCCTATTCGGAAAACAAACGGAATGGCATTCGGGCCAATGTGATCGGAGAATTTATTTAAAACTGATGCATCCGTGTGATCCTGCGCGCTCGCAAATTATTTACTTTAGATCGGCATATAAATAGCGTGAATAAAGTTATACAACTGTGTTTAAGAACATTGCTATTTTGCGGCATAAACAGCACTGCGGACAATTGCCTTGTCGTTCTATCGGCAGTCTTCTTTAACCGCGTTACACACACTGTGTTCCACTTTCACAGTCTGGACACACCGAGCCTCGAATACACCGGCCCCGTGTGCATCACGTTCTTCTACTCAATGTACGGCATTGACATGGGCAGTCTACTCGTGTTCACGTCCTTCCGGGGAGAAGACAACCCCGTCTTCATGCGAAGTGGTGACCGGGGCGACACGTGGCACGAGGCGGCCGTCTCCACCACCATCTCGTACGAGGAGCGGGTAGGTTGAGTCGTCGAAATGACTCCTGGGTGGTTGGCTCGCGATTGTCGACGTTTTGGTCGGGCTGGCTCTAAAAATACTGTCCGTATAACGATTTCGAAACATTGCCGAATTCAAATATTTTACAGTGTTTTACGATTAAGTTGGATGTACTAGAGAGTTTCAACTTAATTACACTTAAAACACTCTGGTCTTGTTTTAGCATAAGCAATTCTGTTGTAAAAAAATATTTGCCTTTCTAGAGGGTCGTATTGTTTTACTTGTAGCGTAACATTCAATACATTTCAAGGACCAGAGTATTTCGAAATTCCATCATATGTGAGTGTTGATTTACTAAAAAGAAGAACTCGACTTGCGGTTTAATTTTAACGGAAACGATGATGGAAATCCGTTGTGGGCCGAACATTTCCTGGCTGGTGATCGCGTCTTATATTTTATGCAGTAGCTCATCGGGTCAAATGTTTTCAATTCTGTTTAAGTCAGTGTCCAAGACACACAACATTGTGTGATGATCTGTTGATCTGCGGTCGTTAAGATGATGTTAAATGGTTAAACAGGAGGATCATGACGTGTCATATGTCTTACGTACAACGAACGTAATCGTCTCTCACAGATCGTGTTCCTTGGCATCAGAGGGAGAGACGTAAGAGGGGACATCGCCATTGACAAGCTGAGGATTGTCCCAGGACACTGCACAGGTAAGACGACTCTTGTGTACACGCACTAGTGCACCTCACATCCGTGTAGATTAAATATACCAATATTGTCAGGATCGAGAGGGATTCCATATACCGTCCAGTCCAGGTTTAAAGAACATGCATTCGGTACCATATGGTGAATGACCAACTAGCGTTGACGTCATCATATGCGGGAGACTGACATCGTCTTTCAGTGAATGGGGAATCGTTAATTCAGGCTGGCATCACATCGGTATAATTTCAACTGTTTCGTTACCATCGCATTGTGAAGTTATCGTTTTATCTACACTCGCTGGCATGCTGCACAAATTATATATGATGCGGCCGGCGAATATGTTTTGTAGGCGAGCACATATTTATAGTGTGATTTACTTTGTTCTGCGCCGTTTTATTTTCTGCTGTTCTTGTGCGCAGAGCTACACGTAGCATTTCTGCGCTGTTTTGCAAACTGTATGATGTTCCTACCACCAACACAATGTGTTGCATAAATGTGTTCAGTTTCATTACTTCCAACGCACGGTGTTATGTATAAATGTGCTACATATCCCTATCTTCAATGCACTATGTTATATGCGTGCTTCTAATGTCCCTACCTCCTGTGCACTGTTTTATGTAAATATGTTTGATGTCCTTACCTCCTGTGCACTGTGTTAGGTAAATGTGTTTGATGTCCCTACCTCCTGTGCACCGTGTTAGGTAAATGTGTTTGATGTACCTACCTCCTGTGCACTGTTTTAGGTAAATGTGTTTGATGTCCTACCTCCTGTGCACTGTTTTATGTAAATATGTTTGATGTACCTACCTCCTGTGCACTTTGTTAGGTAAATGTGTTTGATGTACCTACCTCCTGTGCACTGTGTTAGGTAAATGTGTTTGATGTCCCTACCTCCTGTGCACTGTGTTAGGTAAATGTGTTTGATGTACCTACCTCCTGTGCACTGTTTTAGGTAAATATGTTTGATGTACCTACCTCCTGTGCACTGTGTTAGGTAAATGTGTTTGATGTACCTACCTCCTGTGCACTGTTTTATGTAAATATGTTTGATGTCCTTACCTCCTGTGCACTGTGTTAGGTAAATGTGTTTGATGCCCCTACCTCCTGTGCACTGTGTTAGGTAAATATGTTTGATGTACCTACCTCCTGTGCACTGTTTTAGGTAAATGTGTGATGTACCTACATCCAGTTCACTGTGTTATGTAAAAGCGTTTGGTGTTTCTACCCATGTGCACCGAGTTATATAAATGTATGATGTCCGTAGCTCCAGTGTACTGTTTTATATACATGTGTTAGAAGTTCCAACCAACAGCTTACTGTGTTTTAGAAATATGCATGATGCCCCAGCTTACAGTTATGTGTTACAACAGCATGTGTTTGAGATTCCTCCCTTCTATTTACTATGTTATATGAATATGTTTTACATCACTGCCTTGATTGCACCGTGTTATGTAAACGTGTTTGATATCCCAACCACCACTTCATTGAGTTATATAAATGTGTTTGATATCTCAGCGAACAGTACTCAGTATTATATGTACTTGATATTTCAACCGTCAGTGCACTGTGTTTATAAGTGTGTTTGTATTTGATATTTCAACCATCGGTGCACTGTGTTTATACGTGTGTTTGTACTTGATATTTCAACCATCAGTGCACTGTGTTTATAAGTGTGTTTGCTATCCTAACTACCAGTGCTGGCTCGAACTCCATGTAAGTGTTCGGAATTGCTCTTACAGTTAGGAGTTTTTGGGGCGCTTAGTACAGTAGATGGTACATACTACTGTGGAATATCATTAGTAGGCCATCTGGTTAAGACGTTTCTTTCTTGCGTTCAATTGATTTACTCTAAAATAACGGTGCGTTTCTTTTGAACTTTTCAGCAGATTCGTAGTTTTCAAATAAAGGCGAAAAGGGTAAAATTATTTTTCATATCCATGTCAAGTATATGCAACGTAGTGTAGTTTATACTTTAGTTAGAGAATAAAATGTAATATAAATTTACATATTTGTGGTTCTCTCGTTAAGCAGAGTTGCTTTCATTATGGTGATAAACGAAATTATGACAGCAAATTTGTGTTATATTATGGTTGTTTAATTTTGATATAACGTAACTATGTGACCTACCTGTCCAGTGTACTCTACATATCTATGGATGTTTCCATCACGTGGTGTATTGAACTTACGAAATGTCTAATGCACATGCGAATTATTATAATGACATTCGAAATTCAACTCATTTATGTAACTAAACATATGACCAATTTACTTAACTGAGAGCTGCGGGAAGGAATGATTCATTTGGGAGGTGTCATTCAATAGTATTATATTACTTCAACAACACCACGTCGGCTAGATTCACATTTCACGCTAACAATTCTCCACGCACACTCTTTCTTTACATTGTTTTTTATCGCAAATAGAAACATTTGCTGCCAAAACATCGACAAAATAAATAAATGGCAGAATATCCTGCTTCTTCACAAGTGCGGTAGCCATTTTCAATCTTGACGTACATAGTTACTAGGCAACTGGTCACGTGATGGTTTCAACATCAATTGGCTGGTTTATTGTAAACATCTGTCCACCCCCGTTAGTCTGTGTCTTGCTTTGACATTATCCTAGTGTTTACGTTGTCTCCGATATGTGTGCATGCCCTGTTCACCTCTTGTGTCTTCCGTGTCTGTTTCCCTGTAGGCTACACATTCACGCCACCTCCGTTCAAATCTACGACACCATCATCGGTGTCAACTCGTAGTACCACCTCTTCTACCACCACCTCCACCACCACCACCACCACTACTACAACTACTACTACAACAACACCTCGACCCTCGACCACGCCTCGCATCATGTGTAAGCATCTGAGCGTTATATAAGTTTGCTTTTGTCTGTGTATTCGTTCGTTTTAGTTTGCTATTGCCAGTGTTTAAGTTGTTCGCGTTGCACGTTATGTTCCGTACACCGCAGGCACGTTCACGTTGTCATGTGGATATTAATTTGAAAGTACGTTGTCAACGTACGCACACCATCTGACGGTACGTTGCTAAAGTGTCAACACCACTTGAGTGTATACTATCGAAGTTGCAATTTAATGGTGTGATACGCCACTCCATTTGGAGTAAGGTTTTCGTGTATCTATGTCGTATACAATATTAAATGTGGACGAACTAGTTATTTTGTTTATTTCAATAATGCGCGATAACTATTGTTTTATAGTTTCTATGCCATATGTTGTTAGCTGCGGTTGATGCACATCTCACGTATACGCCTTTTACTGGATGTTGTCTAAATTATGGAAATGACAATATGGAGGGAAATAGATCAACCATAGTCCTAACTGATATATGGTTTAATGTTTGTGAAAGTAATATAATCTTTTGCAATCAAATCACTCATAAAAATATAAATGGCATTGCTATTGTAGTAAGTTATCTTTTTCGTAAACGTTCCCTCGAAACAAAATTACTGCTAATAAACGTGAATCAGACTATTACACCAATGTATCGTCTCTATCATCACGTATGATCAGTTTAGGATAACCTGCCGTGTACCCTGTATACGTGCTTATTCTGGCGTAGAATCACAAGTATCGTAGCCATTCTTCGCTGACATGTAACCTGTGCGTGATGTCATTGACTGTAGCTGATTACTTCTCGTGTGACATCGAGAGGGACGCTCGCAACGATCAGCAGTGTCTCATTCGACAAGACAACAGCGACAATTTCGACTGGACACGGATGAGCTCGATGACCCCTTCGGGACAGAGCCACAAGAGACGTATCGGTGGTCAGCGGTACCCCGTGACTGGGCCTGAGCATGCCATGTCCGGCAACTACTACCTGTATGCCGAGGCGTCGGGCAGAAGCAATCACCAGGTTGCAAGGTTGGGATACTTTTATTGTTTACGTAATCACCTTTTAATAAAATATAACAATCCATTGTTTATTGTTTCTTTTTACTTGTTTTTCTTTGACGATATATCTTATTATACAGTGACACTTGTGTTTACATAGTAAAAAAAATCGTTCAGCAGAAACTGAATTGTAATATACGTCCGGTGGCTTCCACGGTGGCGACTTTTACGTGGCTTAGTGGGAACCCTCTCTGAACACATAGATGTTTACATTATATATATATATATATATATATATATATATATATATATATATATATATATATATATATATATATATATATTATTGGACTTTACAGTTAAGATGACTAAATTCATTTCTGCCCTGTTCTATGCTATTATATGTAATGACTACATACTGTACTATTAAAGGGGGTGTCTGGAAGTTCCCGGATCAGAATTCACAGGGAAAATATTTGGGTTTACACATTTCACACTGAAAAATACAATAACTTTTTATGATGACAATATTATGGTTATCAAATTACACAAATTTCCTGAAGAAACTTATAACTTAATCACGGTTTAACAAGAAAATGTATCACAGAATCATAGGATTAACCAAGAGAGCTTTTAGTTTTCACGAGAAAAAATAAATTTTGCAAATCACGGATCAAAAAAATATCCTTGCACCCTCTCAGTATAATAAAAGGTGATGATTGAAAACAATTAGGAAGTGACATACAAGATAACGAGTTTCCTGAATATAAAATACTTGCATTTATGCATCTGCTAATCTTTCTATGCGGAAGTGGCGACGCGCAGTTGTTTATCAGGCAGCAAGGTTCGGCCGCCATATTGCTTTTCACTGCGTACAATTATCGTGAGCATTCGCGTACCCGCGTGTTCGTGTTGTCGCGTATTCGTACTTGTTTATGCGTGAATAGCTTGCCAAATTACAATGGTTGTTTGCTTGCAAGAGTGCTATCTGCGATAATCGCACGTTTGCATGATTCGTAGTGAAAAGACGCCGCCAGTATCGATTGTACGTAATCATTATTTGATGCTTCACGTTGTTTCTTGGGCGGTGATCTGTGCTTACCACAATGCAGCGGCAATGACGTCTTGAAATGAAACATCTGTACGACGGTTGGAACTATAAATCAGCGTAAAAAAAACGTATGACAGGTCAAATCTACATATACAAATGCTGGCACTTTGCGTATGTTGGTAATTCCATAAAAACAATTGGGTTGTTCATTCCAATACTTCACCTGTCTGGTTAAGCTGCACAAACGATTCTAAAAGGACAGTTATTACACATCATAACTGGATTAACCTGTCTTGTGTATTTCATTTTGGCAAGGAATATTTTGTTAGCCCACATTTTGTAAATTGTACTAGCTTTGGATAAATACCGGTAATATGTAAATTTGTAGTCGATATAAAATGGTCCGAAGCCAATCGATACGAATTCAGCATACGAATATACTGGTTTCACATCAGCCGTCTGGGTCTGCGAATCTCTCACACCACGAACCTGTAGAATCGATTCGTAACGATGTTTTCTCTCGACTATTCTTGCAGACTGCTGCTGGACGGCGACAGTTTCCGTGGTAGTGGCACTCGCTGTCTTCGCTTCGACTACAACCTCAACGGCTACCACATGGGCGAGCTGCGTGTGTATGTGAAACTAAACCACGGCCGTAGACTGACGAAGTGGTTCATGTCGGGAGACCAGGGCAACAACTGGCACAAGGCGGCCGTGCAGCTGGACATGACGTCAGTGACAGAGGTACTGCGGGCACAAGGATTGGTGTGTGTGTGTGTGTGTGTGTGTGTGTGTGTGGTGTGTGTGTGCGTGTGCGCGTGTGCGTGTGCGTGTGCGTGTGCGTGTGCGTGTGCGTGTGCGTGTACGTGTACGTCTGTGTCTGTGTCTGTGTCTGTGTCTGC
>JAODUO010001075.1:235000-237500 GCA_025642075.2 Ridgeia piscesae | reverse complement strand
AGTAACTGCCATCTCATTCCTGTGTGTGGTGTACACATAATATTCATCATTGGAAAATTTATCGTAATATCGTTATAGAGACGTTTGTGGAACTTTCACATTAATTGTTTTATTACTATGTTGTGATTACACTTTAATGCTAAACTTCACCCATTTGCTCAAACATCGTAACAATGGTAACAAATTGGTACAACTGTATCGAATACATATATACTACATCAGACTACGTCACACTAACGTTGCTGCAATATTAGCCAGTACTTGCCTCTCTCTCTCTAAACCTTCAAATACCTTCAAATCACCGTCACTGCTGAATTACTCACTGAACCCTTGTGACCAACGCTTCGCGTCTTTCCCATTGTCTGATACGTTGCTGACGTCATTCTCGGTACGTCAGTAGTCACTTTTTGGCGGAGTGCTTGTTGACGTAGTGTTAACGGTTACCGTTCGACAAATACACTCTAATAAAGTAAGACTGACAAATTGTTTTCTGAAAATTGACTACTAGCGAAACACCTGTGTACAAGGTAAGTACTTTCAGTTTAGAACTAGGTAACAGTATCAGTATGTTTCTTTTATGAGTAACAATAAGAGATGTCATATCGAAATGATACAGAAGAGATCGGAAAGATCGGTCCCTGGTCATTGTAAGTTGGTTAACTAGGGGTTGGGCAAAGTGTGAACACAAATAAACTTCATACTGCTAAGACACCTACTAATTTTCCAAGAATGAACATTGCGGCAAGATAAAACCATAGGTATCCACAAGTGTTAATGATATTATAGGTTTGAATTCGTTCCTATGACTTGCCTTTGAACATCTACAAGATGTGAATTTTATTACAATATCAGCGACAACTAATATTTTGCTTACGTATAATAATTTTTAAATCAGACGATCACATGCAATATACACGTACGCACGCACTTTCGGGTTCATTTACCCACCCACCCACCCACCCGTCCACCCAACCACCCATCCACCCACCCACCCCATCCACCCACACACCCACCCATTCGACACATTCGTCTTCCGTCCGTCCGCGTATAAATGTACACACGTGAATACATGTGCACATACATATGCGCATATGCATTTCCAATCACATACACACACATACACACACAAACACACACACACACAACATACACACACAAACACACACACAAACCTACATACACATACACATCACATACACATACACATACACATACACATAAACATACACATACACATACACATACACATACACATACACATACACATACACATACACATACACATACACATACACATCACATACACACACATACACACACATACACACACATACACACACATACACATACACAACACATACACACACATACACACACATACACAAACACATACACAACACATACACAACACATAACACAAACACAAACACAAACACAAACACTACACATACACATACACATACACATACACATACACATACAACATACACATACACATACACATACACATACACATACACATACACACATACACATACACATACACATACACATACACATCACAACACACACCATACACAACACTACATACACAACACAACACAACACATACACAAACACAACACACATAACACAAACACAAACACAAACACAACACACACACAAACACACACACACAACACAACACACACACACACAACACATACACATACACAACACATACACATACACA
This sequence comes from Ridgeia piscesae, assembly GCA_025642075.2. Lineage (NCBI taxonomy): Eukaryota > Metazoa > Annelida > Polychaeta > Sabellida > Siboglinidae > Ridgeia > Ridgeia piscesae. The sequence goes on along the minus strand of JAODUO010001075.1, from coordinate 235,768 downwards.
TCACATACACATCACACATACACAACACATACACATACACATACCACATACACATACACATACACATACACATACACATACACATACACATACACACACATACACATACACATACACAACACATACACACACATACACAACAACACAACACACACACACACACATCACACCATACACAACACAACACATACACAAACACAAACACAAACACAACACAACAAACACAAACACAACACACAAACACAACACAACACAACACATACACATACACATACACATACACATACACATACACATACACATACACATACACATACACATACACATACACATACACATACACATACACATACACATACACATACACATACACACACATACACACACACATACACAAACACAAACACAAACACAAACACAAACACAAACACAAACACAAACACAAACACAAACAAACAAAACACAAACACAAACACACACACACACACACACACACACACACAACACATACACATACACATACACATACACATACACATACACATACTATACACATACACATACACATACACATACACATACACATACACATACACATACACATACACACACACACATACACACATACACATACACATACACATACACATACACATACACATACACGTATAAACACATACACGCTAACTTTATACATACAAACACACTTGTATATTACTTTGCCTATTACAGCACTCTCGTCATGATTGGCCGTGGGGTGATCATATT
>JAODUO010001075.1:212500-230000 GCA_025642075.2 Ridgeia piscesae | reverse complement strand
GTTATTGCTTGAATCCTACTGACTCTCCGCCTGTGAAAATTGTGCCTCCGAAATTATTTACTAAATAAGGTATCGCATTTGCATTTCAGCTTGGAGAACAACGCATAAAACATGAAATGTTTACATTGGTCGGAAATGTTTACATTGGTCGGGTAACTGTAATCATGTCATAAGTCGATTGTCCTCGCGTAGACGAGCGAGATCCCTACCACCACCAAGCTACAAGTTCCTAAGAGAACGGTTCGACTGAATATGTGGCCTTTAATAAAAGTTCATTTCCGCGTGGTTTAGTTTGTTTCCTGAGGACAAGCAGGGATGCCGTTTGTGCTCAAGCGTACTGGACAGGTGTACCACGAATGAATTTGCAGACACAAAACAATAAGGAACACGCACGCACGCACATACGCACGCACGCACGCACACACGCACGCGCACACTCACCCAACGAGAACATCGCTCAGAAGAAGACGATTTAGTAGATGCAATTCGTTAATGGCATTGTGTCCGCTCATAGGTTGTAATGTTGTATTAAATATTACAATCGTACGACTATGCTGAAGGTGTGTCTTTGTTTACTTCCAAATTAGAGTCGTGAAAATGTTCGCAATTTTAATGTGTCCAGCGCGCAACATGCACAAGAGCAACTGCGACATTTGGCGATCCCCGGACACATCTACGGCGTAGACTGGATACTCGAACATTCTCATTTTCACAAAGAACAGTAAATTAATGGAACAGATTATCAGCTGATACTGTAGGTGCTAGTAGTGTGAATATATTTAAAAATAAAATCGCCATATACTTCAAAAGGGCGAGATACACTTAAATTGATAAGCTAAAGGGCTTCCTAGTCCACCTGCTATCTAGAGTTGATTCTTCTGTTGGTAATCTTGTTGAATCTTGTTAAGAAAACGCCAGATGATGAACACACCATACGTACAATTTACAATCTCGAGACAAGGTTTGTTTGACCACAACTTTCTGACCAACACCGATAGTAATTTCGCTATGGTTGGCATCATCAAGCTTTGTTCCATCAAAGAAATACCAACCTGTTGTTAACGGCACTAAACTAATGTACGTCATTTTAAATGAAATGTTATTCTTAAATAATAACATAGTTACTACTGGTGACTAGTTGTGACAGAATAACTATGAAGCAGCGATTGTAAACATTCCACGTGACTACGGCTATACAACTAGGTAAAATATACAGATAATGTACAGATGTCTAAAACACTTTATGATCATACGGGTCAACCCATCAATAATCGAAAATAAATTGTAAGAAAACTAAGGTGGGTCTCACGATGATGATGATGATGTGTGTGCGTGCGCGCCCGCAGGTGCGTGTGATATTGACGACGACTGAACTACTGAACTCTTCTTAAATTGTGATTGAAAAGATATTTTTACAGCTTGGCCAACATCTTTGACGGAGTATAATAAAATAGTATGCCTGCTGTCTTCAAACCCGTACATACAATAAAACACTCGGCGGCGTATATCCGATTGTACTGACATATCATACATGGCGTATTTATTTCCAAATCACGCAAACACACGGTTATTACGTTAGTATCGCGAGACCCTGGTCCGTGTCCGCGCGATAAGCATAGGTGTAAGCAGGGCATCAACTGGTAGTCAGAGGGTTCGAATCAAGGTACATCACTACTTTCGGTGCAAACCGTGCAGATACAAACGACTGATGTTTGGCTTGAGATCCGCAGCAGAAGTTTTCCAGAATGCCATCCAGACAACACCACAGGGCATCCCGAAAGCGATCAACATCAGCGATGACATTCTGGTACATGGTCGCACACAAGCTGAACATGATGACAACCTCCGCAAAGTGTTCGACCAGGTGAGAGCTAGCAATCTCACACTGAATAGATAAAAGTGTGTGTTCAACCAGAGACATCTGTCATTCTTTGGACATGTCTGGAGCTCAGAAGGAGTGTCAGCGGATCCTCAGAGGATGAAGGGCATCAGAAAAATGAAGACTCCAGAGAATGCAGAGGAAGTGAGATCACTGCTAGGAATGGTTGGCTCTGTCTCTCGCTCAATACCGGATTTTGCAACCATCTCCGAACCTTTGTGGACACTGACAAGATCGAAGGTTACCCGGGAGTGGGGAGAAGAACAGGAAGAATCGTTGAAGAAGCTCCATGATCTCCTTCAGTCACAAAGAGTGATGGCGAACTGTGACCCCACGAAATACACTGATCTGATAGTGGATGCATCTCCGGCAGGACTTGGAGCAATCCTAGTACAAAAAGAGTCTGAAGATGAGGAAGGAGGCAGGATAGTTGCGTATGCCTCAATAACCCTATCAGATGTCGAACAGAGATACAGCCAGATGGAACGTGAAGCGCCAGCAGTAGCATGGGAAAACGAAAAATCTCTTCTCTACATCTATGGAAAGTCGGTAGAGATCATCACACATCACACATCACAAACCTCTTGAAAGGTTACTTAACCACCCGCGAAGTAAGCCGAATGCTAGGATTGAGCGGTGGCTAACGAAAAAGCAAGACATATATGACTACAAAGTGACATATCGATCTGGGAAGAATCCAGAAACCCCAGCAGACTACATGTCAAGATACACGGTAAAACGAAGACCGCCAAATGCCGAAGACAGTCGACCTGCGAAGGAGGCAGAACGGTTTATGAATTCCATCGAATATCAAGCAATACCAAAGGCAATATCGGCAGAGGAGGTCAAGAAAGCAACTCGGGAAGATGACACGCTACAAATGGTGATTTAAAATCTGCGAAAGGGCTACTGAAATGAACACCACAGAAGAGTAGACACAGACACAATGAGGACTTTTAAGAAGCTTCGAAGAGGTGGACTTCTGTTGAAGGGAACGAAGATGGTTGTCCCGACAAAACTTCAGGAAAGTATAATAGAACTGGCGCATCAAGGTCTCCAGAGGATGGTCAATACAAAGCGGTTGATCCGAGAAAAGGTGTGGTTCCTGGGGATGATTCACTTGTCGAAAAGAGGGTGAAAAGATGCATGGCCTGTCAAGCCAGCACACACGTCTACCAGAATCATCAGTGGAAAATATCAAAGTTACCGGAGGGATCGTGGCAACATGTTGACATTGACTTCTGTGGTCCATTCCCATGAAGAGACTATTTGTTAGTTGCGATAGACGAAATCACTAGGTCCACATCTGCCTACTCTACGACCACGAAACTGGATAAGATATTCAGCATACATGGCATACCAGAAGAGGTGAACTCGGACAATGGACCTCCATTCCAGAGCTCCGAATTCAAATATTGTGCGGAGTACGCAGGTTTCCAGCATAGGAAAATAACACCAGAATGGCCGCAAGCTAACTGAAGCGGAGAGATTCATGCGAACCCTCGAAAAAGTGCGCAATACTTGAAAAAAAAGTATTACCTGATCACAATGTGACGCTGCTTCAAAAGGCAAGGGTTTTAGTGGGCTACAGTATATTTCTGGCGTGATTACACCAGATCCTTAGTGTGTTTGATGACATTTGTCAACCTGTGGCTGCAGGCGTCGCTTTCAAAAACTTCTCTGCCTCCTGGAGTATTCATTGACACAGACCAACATCACCAGAAGAGGTGGAGACAAGTATATATTGTAGCTAACCACTTATGGAAGCGATGGCTGAGGGAATATCTTCCCGCACTACAAGAAAGGAGCAAGTGGAATAAAAAATCGTAACCCTACGGTTGGCGATTTCGTTCTGGTTGCAGATGACGATGTCGCTCGAGGGAATTGGGCCATTGGCTAGAAGATATCCCCCGGTCCGGATAGGTGTGTCCGAATAGTCGAAGCAAAGACAAGGAACTCTCATCTAGGGCGGCCAATATCGAAACTGTGTCTTCTATAAGAAAGCCGTACCCTCGCACACGGAGGTACTGAACACTGAACTGTTGAAGACGGAGTGAACTTTATTGATTATGCACAGTGATGTGTGCTGTTTGTGTGTGTCTTCCGGCGACATGTGTACGTGAATAGACCCATAATTTGGACTGTTTCCCGTTTGGAAAAGCAATGATATTAACTGCCATGGAACTGATCTGTTTTAAGTTTATCCACATTTTTTTACAAGTGTTTTTTATAAGCATTCGTGTGTTGCAGTAACGTAGCTACATTATTTGAGTAATTTCAGTTGATTTAGGTAAGACATTCTGCGTTTGCTGCTTGCAACCAAGCATGAGAGATTGCTGCGTAATATATTATATTTGTTTTGAATTTGGACGTTCCTTGCCGGGTTATTAGCGAAAGTGTTCTTGTACATAAGATTATATAAAAGGTGAACTTTCTATTGATTACCATAATGATATGTTAGTTATTGGCGCTTTATAATTTGTTATAATGTTTTGTTTGGACTTTCCATGGGGGAGAATGTGGGCGCATGTGGGCGCCATCTAGCGCATTTATAAAAATGTAGACCATGTAACGCCATCTAGTGTGACAAGAAGAGCGTTCTTGGATCCATGTTTGTCGAGGCGACACGCATTGTCGAGGCGACGCATAAAAGTGCAATTGCAACGAGTTAGCTGATGAAAAGTTGTTCAAACAAGGTTAGAAAATGACCTATTATAGTATATATGTATATATTACTATAAAGTGAAAATATTGATTCAAAAATAGTCATTTAATTACTGTTAAAGCTGCATACGCATGCCGATTGTTTTGCTCCTCGCATTTCATGCTAATTTCGCGAAAACGCAAACCTACCAAGTACTCCCTGTGACATACTGGTTCGCTTTTGCATATGTTTTAATTCGTTTTTGGTTAAAACGTAAAAACTATTTTAGGGCAGACCAGTTGATATATAGTCTTTTTCATATTGAAGATTTCTACCGTACTGGTTTTATGTGGTAGACTATCTTCGCCTTAATCACGTGATACACGCAGTAACGAATATGTCGCCAGATCGGCCTTGACCCCCACCATGCAGGACTTCTTGTTTACGTAGAAATTGGCGAATGCAATTGAGATTCATTCCAATTTGTTTGCTGTTTTAAATAAATTTCGATACGTGGTCGCTCATGAAAATATGCCACCAAGAAGAAGAGCAACGACGGCCACCGTCCACAAAGGTGTACCTTGGAAAGATGATGCATTTATGGATTGAAACGAAAGAAACGGCCGGCAAGACAAAATTCGCGACCAGGACAAGTGACTTTTTGACAGGTTAGTAAATCCTGTTTACTTCAACGATTAGCACATAGTTTAGTCGTATGACAATAAAGATTATGTTGTGTTCACTAACATATTTTTTTTGGAATTTTAGGACTAGGATTAGCTACTCGATCCTGTCCTTCGGCTTGGCTAATAACTAGTTTGTTGGAGGCAATGCCAAAGCCAAAGGCTTTGACTGAGTGGCTATTAATTATTATATAACATTGCAAATCTTTCGCAAAAAAAATTGTAAGTGCTACAGATTTTTAATATCGCTATACTTTGCAAACATTTCTTCATAAATTGGAAATTCGGCATGTTTGATTGATGTGTTTGACTCGCAGCGACGCAGGTTGTCCAGTATACGACATGTACTACATCAGAACATCGGGTTACTGGTATGCTGGCTTATACTTATACGAGTGCACGTGATATAGACGGAGACGACGGAAGTCAAGTGTGGCGACACCGTATGTTGATATTCCTAACATGAATGCATGCTTTTTATCTGGTAATCATTTTTAAGCTTATATGTCAATGATGTATCAATTCTTCAATATGAGTTAAGAACCATTTATTGACTGTAAAAGGTGAATATGCTACCTGTATTTACGAACCTTGTTGATATCAGTCATAAAGGGCAAAATAATCATCCGGGAAGGTACGTACCAGTTGAAAAGGGGTTATAACACTATTTTTACTGACTCATCACACATATATGCCTGCCACAATTGTTCTATTTTACCGCATTTCATTTTAACGTAGAATTTCAACACGAATGGTAACACTATTTTAAATTATGCATTGTTTCATCCCCTGGGTAAATAAATTAAAATATGTATTATATATAATTATATATTTTTCAAATTATAGTCAGCCTTGACTCTGCAAACCGCGTAAAAGCAAAAAAATACATCAATATATATTTTGTTTTACTTCAGACGGCCTCAACTGTGGACAACTGTTCACCGGTCTTAAATATTTGGACGCGAGCAGTAATCCTGGAAACCTGACTTCTCAAATGAACTGACCTCACAGCAGGTGAATGTCGAGAAACAAATAATTTCTAAAAAACCTGGACGGCCACCGTTCGGTGTGTTGGCGCATGCGTACACTGGCACGACATTGACGTTACCACGAAGTTGTGCTTTGCGTAGCTGCGGATTGACATAATTAGTGATCACGTCATTGCCGCTTCCGCCGGCCAACGTGAACGAAGTACAAGTAGATCCGTGATAAGCCATTTTCAAAAAAATAATTCCTCGTTTCCACTTCTTCGATCGCTTCATCGTCTTATTATTTATAATTACTAATACGCCGTTTCATTGCTGTTGCAGAAAACATCCACGATGACAACGATATATGGACTATGAGCTCTTCAATGCTTGCGTCACGGCGACGGAACTCGAGGAAGCATTGTTCGCGAACTTCGAGCACAAGAGACGAGACGTCAGACACCATTCAACATGACGAAGCAGCTGCTAAGCTTTAGAGACGGTGACAGTATTCATAATATCGTATGTTGCATTCCAAGAGTTAACATGTGCAGATCGTCGTAATTTATTTTAGGTAACCATGGTCGGGAGGAGAGTAAACTCCTTTCGCTGTTGAAGCACTGTGAAATCACACCGCTTCCTCCCCGACAGGGGTTGGAGGTTGGCTTGCATATTCTTTTAGCTGCTGGTATTTTAAAAAGATGTAATTTTTATCTAACCTAAATGACTGGTTGATTGCTGATGGTGTTTTTACACCTTTCCATGTAACATTTCGTAAAATACTCAAACAGAAAAAACAATGAAGTCGTGTACCGTTTCTAAATGTCGTGCAAACAATGTAGGGGTAGAAAGTTTATAATTGACATGAACGAAGGTAATGAATGACGTCTCACAAAACGCACCGCACCAAACTTGATACACGTTTTCACTTCCATAATATAACATCACGAGTTGTGCTAACATGCACCTCATTGATATGTTTAAATTCGGCGCAGTTTGATAGTCATCGTGAATCCCCATCTATTCATTATTTTCAACACAACGATGTCCGAGAAAGGATCCGACCGGGTTTTTATACAATATTCCCGGGTCGGTGGTGAGAAGTGTCTTAAACGTATTTAATGTAAAAGCACAGCATTCGCTTGTGAAGGTTAAACAATAGTATACTGGACACAATAATGGACATGGCGGTCAATTACTATGGGCATAAATATGCTGAGCGTTCATATGGGTATAAATATCTACTTCACAAGCCGGTCCCTAATCCATTGAAATTCAGGCGTTCAATGTCTGGTTTAGAAAACCCCCTCCGCATATAATATTCCGCCCTACAAGTCTTGAAGTTGTGAACGTCGTCGTGACCACATTTCAATAGCAATTCCCACTCCCCGTCTTGTCTTCCGATATGAGTAAGGGCAACACCCCGCAATTGTTACCCTCCCTCACCATTCTGATTTCGTGTCGTGAAGTCGTTCCGGCTCAGTCCACACAATTTCAAGTGAACGTCTTATCCATATAGAATACAATATCTTGTGTATTCAAGAAGATGGCCGAACCTCCAGACAACTTCTCAAGACCCGCCCCTGTAACCTGTGTGTATAAAAACTATACAGTATTCTGGCTTCAACTGTAAAGTATTCTGGCTCCTAAGGTCTGGAGGATAGTAAACTCCTTTCACTGTTGAAGCACTGGGAAATCACATCTCCTCCTTCCCGAAATAGGTTGGAAGTTCGGTGGCCATCACTTACTATCCCTTACTATATCTTCCCATCCCTTACAATCCATTGTGTGTGTGTGTGTGTGTGTGTGTGTGTGTGTGTGTGTGTGTGTGTGTGTGTGTGTGTGTGTGTGTGTGTGTGTTGTTGTGTGTGTGTGTGTGTGTGTGTGTGTGTGTGTGTGTGTGTGTGTGTGTGTGTGTGTGTGTGTGTGTGTGTGTGTGTGTGTGTGTGTGTGTGTGTGTTGTGTGTTTATATGATTTTGAGCTATTTACAATTAATTCTTGACTGATGGTCGTAATCCCCATACCAGTGGAGTGGTAGAAAATGTACTTTGTAAATTGTATGCATGTAGTCAACTTCTTATAGGGCCAACCCTTCAGCAAACCCAAATTGACCTTATAAGGCAGATGGCCTCTGGTGAGGGGAACCATCGAAAAATGCCCTTGTTTCAAGGCAAACTGGCCGCTCCTTTTAAAGCACACACATACGTTGTCAACATTCGAGACATCTAACATTGCACCAATACCGTGTATGTGATGTTTTCTCAAGGACGACGAGTGTGTTTGGTAGGCTTTCTTAATTTGTTTTTGACTTGTGGTTAAAGATTGCAGTTTTTGACTAGCGATTGTCGGAAGAGGGAAGACTTTTCATACAATCCTGATCATTGGCCACAATAGCCGGGTGACCGCCGGTGAGAAGTAGTTTGTATTAGAAAATGCTCTTACACTGAAAATGTGGCCGTGTAATCCTGGTGGCCGATGGCGAGGGGGCCGTATAAGAAGGGGACTACTGTGAAGTTGCAGTGTGTGTACAGTATCTGCAAAGTTCAATATGTACACATCGCGCTGTGTATTCATACAAATTATTATTATATATATATATATATATATATATATATATATATATATATATATATGTATAATACACATGGTTATATCAGCGTTCGGCGTGTTTGTAAACACGATCCGGTTGAATGAGTGTGAATAGATGCGGCCGGCCGAAACAAGTTGCTGCGCTGATCGAAGTGACATCGGTCGCGGGCGACGGTCATGGGGCGTGGCAGAGACTGGCTGTCCACGCACGCGTGACTGTCTGTCGAAGGATCATGGGATGTGCCGATTATGTTGCGCGGAGCAAGTGAAACTCGAAAGAAGCGCCTTTAACATGTTCTCTAAGCTGATACAGTTCTAAGCAATAGTTTAATTTGAAAGAAATGATCTTACTAATAACATCGAGTCTTCGAAAAGGCATCGGTTGACGGCTTGTCTCTCCGACTAGATTACACGGACGTGAACCAGCACTATGACATTTAAGGTGAGTAAAGGCGGAGCAGAACTACATACTCTTTAAGGTGCATACCCATCCAATATACTGCTAACACGATCCACTTGGCTCTATGCTCTTTAATTAATTGTAGAACTTGTTTGACAAATAGAGATTATATTTTATTTCTAATATCTACAATGTTAAGACCTCCGTCAGCAAATGTGTTTAATAGTGATTCCATTTTTTAAACTTCTGGTTTACTGTTCCAAAGAAATGGATATGCCATTGTTTTCAATTTTTCCACCTTGTTTGGTAGTGAGGTAGGACTCCCTATGTACCAAATGGAGCCGCACAGCACAGATTGCAGGGTGATACTTTATAAGTTGACGAATTATTTGGAGGAATGGGTACTGCGCTATATAAGAAGTTACCTTTTTAAGTGAACACCCACGCCAACGTCCATTCACAAACAATCCAGTACTAATATATGGTATGACAAATGCTGGTTAGTTAAAAAAAAATCCCATTTATTACGCCTTCAAATTATACCTTTACCTGAGATGCCAGTAGAGCTTCGGACTCTCGACTACGAGAACCCGGGTTTGAATCATCTGCTGCTGTGTTAAAACCTTGGGCAAGGTTTATCACTCAACATTGCTCCAGTTCACTCAGCTGTATAAATTAGTACCTGATTATAGACAGTGGTGGATATGTGTACGAGCAGCCGTCGCGCATTAACTGTAGCATATGGCTGATGCTTCCTAGAGAAACCGAAATGGTCTCTGATTGAACAGGTCTGTCAGGGAAGTAAAGTGTAAAGCGCTTTGAACGGTCCTGAGGACTGGATACTGCGCTATACTAGAACTTGTCTTTCACACACTACCTGTTTACCTACTGCAAATGTCTGCCTAATACTACATCCCATGGGCAAATTGTTCAATATCTTTTGCAGCAGTAGAACATAAATGGATGTTTTATTAAACATATTTCTCTTGGCAAATTGCCATACAAGTCTCAGTTTGGATTGAATGCTAAATTCATCTGACAAGTTTTTTTTAAAATAAATTACATATCCAAATAATTACAAGGTGACAAGATTTAACTGGTTAATTCCTGAAGTAATTTTCTTAGATAGATTTAACTTTTTAGATACAAAGTACATATACATACTATATGCATATAATGTCTACATAATAAATTACAGTAACAACAAATAAAATATAGTAAGTTAACTATATTATTGATATTTTGTAATCAGTGTTATGTAAAATAAACAAAATTAACTTTGCTGGTGTTTACAACTCACATAAAAGTGATTCAAATAGTGAGGGTCCTCGCCATGTGGCTGAGAGTTACATGTGCAATCGCTATATGTTTACTCACCTGTATGAAGAGTACCAGCTACAGATAGTGGTGGATACTTTTATTTTATTTAGTTTGTCTTCACATAATAATTTAAGTGCGGCTGAATGCTTCCTACATTAGTTTATATATGTTGTTTGTTTTAACAGCTCTTAGTAAAGTATAACATGTCTGGTTGTAAAGTTTACAATATGAATACCAAATACCAAACAATTGTATTGTTGTCTTTGCTAAATGTATCATCACATATAAATTATCATACATGTCAGCACCATGTTAATTGTCACTTTGTTTCTTGTATAGTTTCTTGTATGTGGATGCACAGCAAAATGTCAGAAACCTGATATACAGTACCATTAAAGAGAATAAATTCACACAGTAATGCCAGCGATATCCAAGCCGATGTATTTCACCAAAGAATGCCGAACCTGTCTTATAGTGTCGAGAGAGGTTGACCGAAGGCTCATGCCATATTTGCCAGACCATGGCACCCACCATTCTATCACGAACTGCAAAGCTAGTCTGACTTCACCATATTCGCATGTCAAGCAACCTGTATTCTATATTGGTCTCTAGTCAGTCTGGGTAACTGACTGGTCTGGAAATCAGTGCATACACCATTGGTACTGGGGAGTCTGTCACGGATGCAACACACAACAGGAGATCACTCGGTTGATATTCACATGGCATTTAATGAGCAACATTTTGCACAGCCCATGTTTGTGGAATCTTGTTCGGGATCTTTTGCAGTATAGCGTATTAACTTGTTGACCTAGTGGTGCCAAGCACACTAGTTCACTGTTCAGTTTATTGTTGAGTGTTGACCTGAAAAGAAACGCATAGTTTATTCAAATTCAGTAAATAAAAAACAGGCATCATTGTATTAGAGTTGTCATTATGGAGTGTTCAATGCCATAATCAATAAATATACAGCTGTATAACATTTTATTTCATGTATCACCTAAAGCATTCCACAAGAAAAGAAGCAAGAAAAGTTCAGCCACAGCAGCATCTACAAGTTGATATCTAAGCAGGGTTGTAATTTATTAGGTGTGTATTGTCATTACATGAAATAAAAATTACTCTGGTATATTTAATTATACTGATGCCTTATCTTAGATAGTATTATAGAATTATTTGAATACTTCCAAGCATAGCGCATTCATATTTCCTGTTTTATTTTCAATATACACATTTTTGTCAGAGTCTGTCATGTAATAACTATCACATATGTTATATTTGACATTTCGTGGTTCAGCTGGATGTTGTATCCATGTCAAAATGAATGTTGGAAATGACAAAATATGGTGTTATTGAGATGCCAACAATATATTTCCTTAACCAAACATACTATGCATGTCTACCTTCTTCAAAATGAATAATTTATTTTTTAAAGGCGTTGATCGCAGTGAGTATGGACAAACGTTATCCTAGTTTTCTATGACCACGATATTATTATGAAAATGTGAATGAAAACAAATATGTATTTAAATAGACATATTAAAATGTTTTGAAAATGTATGCATTGTTGATTGTTAAAATGTTTAATTCACCTGGATTAATCAGATGTGGGCCTTCTGCAAACTATATATCCTCCATTCATTTGCACGACCCAAATGATTGCCTTAATCTTAGCCCCTCCTCTGCCTCGTCTCGTTTTCATTGTAGTGTGGCCTGTAGCAATATATATATATATATATATATATATATATATATATATATATATATATATATAAAAATCTGAGTTATATATTATACATGCATATATTGCTGTGATGAAAATGTTGCTAAACATGTAAGATTAGAACAGCTGGCACATGTGAGTTGAAAGGTATCAGGTATTACATAGACTACAGCCAGGCATCACTGACTACAATGGAAACAAGTGCAAGAATGTCATGTGTAATACCAGAGAACATGTTTCTGGTAATACTTGCATATGGTATACACTAGCTAGTAGCTATACTAGCATTTTATGTTCATGTTTACATTGTTATATTGAATAAATTCATCACCATCACCATATAATGCAAATCAACAACATGCAGTAATAATAGTAAAATGTGAGTCACAAAAACACTGTTTTAATAATTGTGATAACCAACATAATTCTTCGTTTGACGTTCTGTTGCACGATATAACGGATGCTCCCCAAGATCAACCGGAGCCTACTCCCAAAGTGCCCAAGCCAATGATTTATCATTTCGTCCCTCACGCCATGTACTCTCCCTAGATATTTACTTTTGCAATTACATAGCTTATTACCAAGATCCTGCGTAATCAAATACAACACCGGTATATATAAAATTATAAATACAGGCTGTATCTGGCCGAGTCATGTGAGCGATGCCTGGCGATGCCGACTGTCAAATTGATTTGTCACTGTCAGACTTATAATCTTACAAGTTAGAGAGTAGGCCTATAATGACGTTCGCAAGTTGCGGTTCTCGTTGAATTAGACCACGACTACTCGCGCTTGTTGCTAACTGCAATAGTACCTTTACAGAAAAAGCACTTCGGAATCTTCGTCATGACATGCAGAAGCATGTGTTATTTATTATTGTGCCGTATACTGCCGATCTTGTATAAAACACGTGACCTAAAAAGCGTAGGACGTCCACAGCTGCTGATGGTTTCGCCAGTTATACCCGGTGTAACGACGATTCTTTTTTGCCGAATAAAAAAGACAAGCACGCATTTTATAATTAAACTGACTGTAGATACTAGTTAAACTGCTGACACGTTACACATCAGGACATAAAAGAAAAGGATTGGCGATGGGCAAAACGGTATGATTTGGAAGCTTTAAAAGCCTCCTCATTATACAGTTCTTGTACTGGAAAGGGTGGGCGGTTCCATATGTCTTCAGCTTTGCAAATACACCGATTCGCGACATGCATGCGGCCCCTTACGCCGACTTGTCGCGTCGCGGCGCAGTAATAATAAATTAACATCGCACTCGAATGACTGTTGTCAGAACATGCTGTGGTGCGCCAACCACGGAAGCAAGAAAGTAATGGCAACAATATAACATAGACTGCTGTGTTATAAACACAAGCATGGCGTAAATTAGTCTTCTAGACATTTAGAAGACATTTAGACACGCTGTTTAGTTTTAATTTATATAAATCAATTGTAATTTTAACCGTAGCCACGTTACATGATAATGCCCAGACAAAACATTTCTAAATATCAATGCGTCTGAATGCATGTGTGTGTGTGTGTGTGTGTGTGTGTGTGTGTGTGTGTGTGTGTGTGTGTGTGTGTGCGTGCGTGCGTGCGTGCGTGCGTGTGCGTGCGTGTGCGTGTGCGTGTGCGTGTGCGTGTGCGTGTGCGTGTGCGTGTGCGTGTGCGTGTGCGTGTGCGTGCGTGCGTGCGGTGTGCGGTGTGCGTGTGTGCGTGTGCGCGCGTGCGTGCGTGCGTGCGTGCATTCGTGCGTGCGTGCATTCGTGCGTGCGTGCATTCGTGCGTGTGTATGTGAGTGATTGTGTGTACGTAGCTATGTGCGCGCGCTCGTGTGTAACCGGGGACGGTAATTAAGCCTCACAATCTGCACATATGATATTATGTAAAGTCTGCATCTTAGAGTTGATGACATTGGTCAGGCGACATGACATGAATACCACTTATTCATGCCATCTTACACTGACTCAGTCTGTTTGTTTTTATTTGTATTATTTTCCAATTCAACATTAGCTTTTAATTACAGGTCTTTTTGCTATTGGAGAGAGTCAGTGTAATGTGCGAACACGGCGGAAGGACATTATTTTCAGAAACGGACGCCTCTTTTCGTGTCCACCGCTGAATTGAACGTGTTGTATTGTGACGTCTCTTACAACAGTGTCATATCTGACGCAAATGGTGTGGTAGGGGCTACGACCTTTCACTAATGCTATTTGTTGTAAAAGGTGACAGGTAATGAACATCAACAGAACGTTTTAAAACGAATACAACTTTCCGCCAAAGGCCGTGTCATTTGGTGTGCACAGTAACGGAGGAAAAGAGTTCATACATGGTCATACAACATAAATTTGTCACTTTTATCAGCTGTAATGTAACCAAGTTATACAAAAGTTTCACATGACGTGTCAACTTAAACTAATCATACGCATAAGTGATCTAGTCTGATAAGGAACTGTATTAAGCATTGGCGTGTTGCAATAACCAGAATTTACCATCGTAAGACAGCTGATGTGCCCTTCAATATGGCGAACATTGTTGTAAAACTGGCTAACACGCACCCGACGCGCGCGCGGGTGGGATGGGGCGGGGGAGGCCGCTGGAAAGGTCAAGACAACGAAATAGACGAGCTGTTTTTTCCTTTTTCTCATCATGCCGCCGCCATCGCCGCCGCCTTTGAAGTGTAATAAACTCTTAACTACTCTCGGTCCAGTGCGCACGTGTCACTTCTAATTAAATGTAAACATTTATCCATGAGCCACAACGTACATAATTGCCTTCACGCCTACGACACAGTTTCTGAACATTAAAAGCTGCCATTATTTACTTTTATGTCATTCGCCGTCACAACCAGCCCGGATGAAAATGTTTATGTGACTTTTACCTTTGCAGTAAGCCATTTTACTCTATGGTCTATGCATGGATTCTGCCACAAATTAAAAGTTTTAATTTCGCCGTAACCGCGAGAACTAATTGCTGGGCAGATTGAACAAATGTATTGCAATTTTCAAATGTTTTAGCGCGAGTGACTGCATTTCATTCAGTGGCAAGATTTAACTCATCTCGATTGTCCAAACGTTTAGTTTGCTACAGCGTTTTCTCCCCTTTCTCTAGTAATTAATATGAATATTAATATTACAGGTCTAGATAAACACAAATATAGTTATGTTAACCTCTCAATGTTGGATTAGTTGACCGACGATGTACGATAGTTCAAAGTGGCAGACATAAATCATTTATAATTGCTGTACAACTTAATTACTTTCACTGCTTACTCCTCTAAGAGTTGGCAATGAACGCTGCAAAGATCTATTTTTCTATTTGGCAGCTATGGGCCAAAAAGATGAGGGTTGGTGAGAAAACAACTGTGTTAGAATTTCAGGGAAGAGACCTCTCAAATAACTTATAGGTTGTCACAAACACTGCAGGAGGAACGTTAATAATACGATATCTCTAAACGTGGTGAATATATTGTTTCGTATCACACTGTGACCTATCAATCAAACAAGTATCACATCTAATAGATATTAGCTCAAAATATCTTTTTAGTGAAACAGATTTATTGCATACATTTGGAATTTCTGGGTAGACTATTTGTGATAAGGTAAACATACAGACGACGTGTATATCATCAAGAGCAAGAAAACCTTGCGGAAATTGGCGCACGTGTTGTCTACCTTCAACGTAGGAGAGAAGATTACGATGAGACTGGGAGTATTGACAGAAGGTGCAGTGAAGTACAAGGATTTACTGGGTTTTTTCTGCAAATATGCATTCTTCATACGACAAGTCAAAGTTACATTACCAATTTAAACTTAGCCTTCCAAATATTTATAATACCAATCTGCTATATAGCTATGTAAATAATGAAAACATATATTCAATTGTTATTGGGGGTATGATTATACATAAAAGGGTACGGTGAGTGTTTCGGACTTATATGCGATGTATCCTACTATTTATTTGATACTTACTTATCATCTTCGTCCCCAGTGGGACATAAAGTTACAGCAATGGTCCTCCACAGGGTCCTGTCTTTAGCTGCGGCCCGAGCCTTGCCCCACGAGAGCCCCATATCTTGTAGCTCTGTCATTACTGTCTTTCGTCATATTGTCTTTGGTCGTCCTGGCTTCCTTCTTCCGGGTAACGTCCAGCTTATGGCAACTTTGGGGATACTGTCTTTGTCCATTCTCAGGACGCGTCATAGCCATCTCAATCGTCGGCGCTTAATTTCCAGGACTGTACTGATGCAGCTCGTGTTCTTGTGGAGTTCCACGTTGGATAATTTGTTGGGCCAGAATATCCGACAGATCTTTCTCAAACATCCATTGTGGAAAGCGTCGATCTTTGCCATGTGCCCTTTAGCCCTCGCCAGCACTCTGAACCATAGAGTAAGATAAACTTCACATTACTTGTGTAAAGTCTTATCTTTGTTCTCATGGTATATTGATTTGACTTCCAAATGTTCTAGAGTTTGGCAAAACCACAGCGGGCTTTATACCAGTCTTGCCTTTATGTCTTTTTGGGTTCCATTGTCTTTACTGATGAGACTACCCAGGTAAGTAAAATCCTCCACAAACTCGAGTGGTCCACCATTAAGGGTACCTGATGCGGTTGGTGTGGTAGTGGTACTCATCACTTGTGCCCAGTTTCCTTTGCATAGCTGTCTAATCTATCAGTTTTTTTCCTGCAGATACTCATTCTTTACTGATCAAATATGCAAGGTCATCGGCAAAGTCGAGGTCTTCTAGTTGGGTGAAGAGATCCACTGGATACCCCTAGGTTTTTCTGATGTAGTTTTCCGCATAACCCAGTCGATAACGACCATGAAGAGGATGGGCGAGAGGATACATCCCTGTCTAACA
This sequence comes from Ridgeia piscesae, assembly GCA_025642075.2. Lineage (NCBI taxonomy): Eukaryota > Metazoa > Annelida > Polychaeta > Sabellida > Siboglinidae > Ridgeia > Ridgeia piscesae. The sequence goes on along the minus strand of JAODUO010001075.1, from coordinate 212,935 downwards.
CCAGATTTCACTGGGAACCATTCAGAGGATGTATTACTGAAGATAACACTGTATTCCAAGTGGTTGTACAACTTCTCTATCAGTAAAACTTGTTTGGAGGTACTCCATAGGATCTTAGAATCTTCCATAGAGTGTCATGGTGGATACTGTCAAAGGCATTTTTGAAATCGATGAAGTTGATATACAGTGGGCTGTTCCATTGTAGAGTTTACTCTATGATATTTCTCAATGCAAAGAGCTGATCACTGCATCCTGTTCTCTTCCGGAAGCCCGCTTGTTCTTGCCTCAGCTTCTTATCAATAGCTGTCTCGATTCTTCCAAGAAGGATTCTACAGAACACGTTGCTGGGGATGGAACGGAGTGTCATTCTTCGTAAGTTGTCACAGAGTGGAAGGTAGCCTTTCTAAGGGACCTTTACGATGAGTCCATTAGCCC
>JAODUO010001075.1:177500-207500 GCA_025642075.2 Ridgeia piscesae | reverse complement strand
CGTGTCTGCGTGTCTGCGTGTCTGCGTGTCTGCGTGTCTGCGTGTCTGCGTGTCTGCGTGTCTGCGTGTCTGCGTGTCTGCGTGTCTGCGTGTCTGCGTTTTGGGGCCGGGGCCTGGTGTCTGGGGGTTGGTGTGTGTGTGTGTGTGTGTGTGTGTGTGTGTGTGTGTGTGTGTGTGTGTGTGTGTGTGGGTGTGGGGTGTGTGTGTGTGTGTGTGTGTGTGTGTGTGTGTGTGTGTGTGTGTGTGTGTGTGTGTGTGTGTGTGTGTGTGTGTGTGTGTGTGTGTGTGTGTGTGTGTGTGTGCTCGTTGCATTATGATCTGTGTCTTTACAGCTGGTGGCAGTGGCGCAGCTATTTACGAAGCCGAAATCAGCGGCTACAACAACTACTTCAAGGTGGATATCGCGGGATCCTTCATGAAAATACATTATGCCGCGATCAAGACGGCCATGTTGATTAGACTGTCAAAGCTGCAGATGTACGTCACCAACTACGAAGGGTACGACATCTACAAACAAGACAAGATTTAACAAGATTTAACAAGATTGCCACCTAGAGATTCAACTCTAGATGGCAGGTGGACTAGGAAGCCATTTGGCTTATCGAGAGTCCAAACCCTTATCTTCTAAGTATACCCCCCCCTTCTTAGGTATATGTCGATTTTATTTTTTAATATTTAACACTACTAGCACCTACAAAATAAATGATAATCTGTTCCATTCATTTACTGTTTTTTGTGAAAATGAATATTTTCTAATATGGGGGCTAAACTGCTTCTTTGCTTTTGAAAATGCATGTATTCTAGTCCTTCTCTCTTCCTTTGACTGTGAAAAAATATTTCTGTCAATTTTTTTTCATATCCATTCAATATTTTAAACCCCTTTCAATCTGATCTCCCCCAATCTTCTGGTTTCTAGTGTTGTTAAACCACATTTTTTTGGGTTATTTCATAACTAATATTCCTGATTTTTGGGGATCTTTTTGGGGCTCCCCTTTTGTACTGTTCTAGCATATCAATATCCTTTTTTGCGATATGGCCTCCATGCTTGTTCAAATTCTAAGTGGGGCCTAATTATTGTTTTATACAGCGGTATTATTAGTTCTTTTTTTTTGTACACTATATTTCGCCTAATTAATCCAAGAATTTTTTTTCCCCCTTTCGCTGCTGCAATTCCACACTGCCTGATACCTTCATGTCAGAAATTAAATAGTTAACCCCAAGTCCTTTTCCTTTAAGGTATTTTAACAGTATAAACCCATTGTATATTGTGCATCTTCTTTCCCCAAAGTCCTGTGTGAAGGCACTTACACTTTCCAAAATTAAACGCATTTGCCACTTTGACCAATTTTATCAACTTATTAAGATCATCTTGTAAATGCTGTCTATCTGCATCACTTTTAATTTTTCCCAAAACTTTTTTGTCGTCCGCAAATTCAACACCTTGCTTGTTATGTCATCATCCAAATCATTGGGTATATATTAAGAATAAAATAGGTCCCAGTACTGATCCCTGCGGTACTCCACTCAAAACCGTTTTTCCCGTTTGAAACCTCCCCCCCAACTACTACTCTTTGTCTTCACCCAAAAAGCCATTTTTCTATCCAGTTGATCATTCCATTTCCCCATGCCATGGGCCTTTAGTTTAAGTAGTAGTCTTTGGTGTGGCACTTTGTCAAAGGCTTTTTAAAAATCTAAGTAGATTATATCTACTGGTGATCCCTTATCTAGCCACTTTGTGACATCTTCCAAAAAAAATAACATATTTGTTAAGTATGACCTTGCTTTTTAAAAAACCCCTGTTGAGATGGGTTTATCAATTTATTTTTAAAAAAGAAAATCAACCAGGTGATCTTTAATTAGTCTTTTAAAAGTTTGCAAATCACCGATGTTAAACTCACTGGTCTATAGTTCCTGACTTGTTTCTCGCCTTTTTTTAAAAAATTTTGGGATAATGTTTGTTTTTTCCATTCTAACGGAATATTCCTCCCTAATGACAAATTGGGAAAACTGTTTCAAGCGGTATGCTGATTTGTTCTACAATTTCCAATAGTAAAATGGGAGGAATCCCTTCCACTCCAGGTGATTTATTATCCTTCATATCTCTTATTTTCAAGCTACCCTTGTTGGGGTTTCAATTAGTTGTCCTAAATAGTCAAACTCTCTCCTTTTGAAAAATTGGGCTCAAGTACTGGTAATATACTAATATCTTCCCTTTAAAAACCGAACTAAAGTACCCATTTGGTTTTTTAAATTTTAAAAACCCTTGATTTTTCCTCCTCCTTCTAGAGGACCGACCTTATCCTGAATTTTTTTTGTTTCTTCGAACATAACCCTAAAAACTCTTGCTGTCATGTTTTATATTAAAAGTTTTTTTTTGTTCGTAGCTTCTCTTTGAATTTCTAAATTTCAGCTGTAGCTTGATTAAGTGCTTCTTTATAAATGCTATAGTCTTCTTCACTTCCGGTATGTCTATATGTCTTCCACATCATTTGCTTGTACTTTATTTTTCTAATGGCTTCCTTCGATAAGTGGTCTCTTTGCCTTCGACACGATGTATATGGGCCTGAACCGGGTTGTCAAATACATTTCTGGGGTTCCTAGTAGTGGTCGCACCGGCCGAGGTCTGTGCTCCGTGTGTATCTATTTCCTGAAAGATACCGTCAGAGATCTGTTCCAAAAGCCTGCCCTCAGTCCCGCGTATCCCTATCCTCATTACGTCCCGTTTGTGCCAATTCCCGTGGAAGACAGGGACATTAAAAATGGGTTCCGTACGAGGTACGTGCGATAGGTAGCACACTAATTTGTGCTTTTTGTGAACGTCTGGCAACATAGAACTTGCTTATAGCATTGTAGGAATTAAATCGGTGCTCAGTACAATGACAAGGAAATAACATAGCGAACATTATCAATAAGAATGAATCGTAGTTCCAATTGTGCAATGCATGGTTTACACGTTTACAAATAAAAGTGGATGGTCTAACTGATTTCAAATGTTTTCTGTTCCTCTCTCCGCTGCATTTTCTTGTAGAAACATTTGGAAAAAGTGCCAGCTTTCATTCCTTCATTCCTTCGTTCCTTCGTTCCTTCGTTCCTTCGTTCCTTCGTTCCTTCGTTCCTTCGTTCCTTCGTTCCTTCGTTCGTTCGTTCGTTCGTTCGTTCGTTCGTTCGTTCGTTCGTTCGTTCGTTCGTTCGTTCGTTCGTTCGTTCGTTCGTTCGTTCGTTCGTTCGTTCGTTCGTTCGTTCGTTCGTTCGTTCGTTCGTTCGTTCGTTCGTTCGTTCGTTCGTTCGTTCGTTCGTTCGTTCGTTCGTTCGTTCGTTCGTTCGTTCGTTCGTTCGTTCGTTCGTTCGTTCGTTCGTTCGTTCGTTCGTCCGTCCGTCCGTCCGTCCGTCCGTCGTCCGTCCGTCCGTCCGTCCGTCCGTCCGTCCGTCCGTCCGTCCGTCCGTCCGTCCGTCCGTCCGTCCGTCCGTCCGTCCGTCCGTCCGTCCGTCCGTCCGTCCGTCCGTCCGTCCGTCGTCCGTCCGTCCGTCCGTCCGTCCGTCCGTCCGTCCGTCCGTCCGTCCGTCCGTCCGTCCGTCCGTCCGTCCGTCCGTCCGTCCGTCCGTCCGTCCGTCCGTCCGTCCGTCCGTCCGTCCGTCCGTCCGTCCGTCCGTCCGTCCGTCCGTCCGTCCGTCCGTCCGTCCGTCCGTCCGTCCGTCCGTCCGTCCGTCCGTCCGTCCGTCCGTCCGTCCGTCCGTCCGTCCGTCCGTCCGTCCGTCCGTCCGTCCGTCCGTCCGTCCGTCCGTCCGTCCGTCCGTCCGTCCGTCCGTCCGTCCGTCCGTCCGTCCGTCCGTCGTTCGTTCGTTCGTTCGTTCGTTCGTTCGTTCGTTCGTTCGTTCGTTCGTTCGTTCGTTCGTTCGTTCGTTCGTTCGTTCGTTCGTTCGTTCGTTCGTTCGTTTAATCATTCATCATGCTAAACTCCTGATATTATTTCATTTTGGCAAAGCAAATATCTAAGAGAAGAAAACGAAGAGTGAGAACCACCTAAGATAATTGTGGATAGCGAAATTTAACACGCTTTCTTTTCGAAAGAACACAGTTAAAACGACGTTAGTTAACCTTCCCTCCAGGTTATAGTATTACATGCCTCCATATATTGACAAATGTAACACCACATGTAAACCGAATTGTCCGATGGTTCAGGTTTATTTGAGATTATGCATCTCGGTTAACAACATAGCATGTTATCATAGTGAATTATACAGTTTAAAACTACTGTTTGCGTAATGATTTTTACAGTTAATGCCCCGTCTTTTTATTGTTTGTCGTCGTGTTAACTTCTTGCATCTTGTCCACTGTGTTAATGGTATTGATATCTTTCACATACTGAAGAAATATGACTAAATGAACCTAAATTACCAAGCCTCTGTGAGGTGGCATCATTTTTAGCCCCTCTCACCCGCCTGGGTTGTCAGTGGTCTAACAATGTTGCCACCAGAGCGGCCTTACTGCAGAATAGGGTACAACCACTGATTGGCTCTCACGCGAACTATGAAATAAAAACTAAAATACGGTTATACGTTTATAAGATAATACTATGCAATTAAAAGTAGTCTACACTAAACTTATATCCACCCAAACGTAAACAGAAATACATATTTGCAGATATCTGTAAAGTAGGAATTATAGTAGGGTTAGCCTCGATCACCCAAGATCCACAATGTGGCAACACGTTTTACCCCTGCACGGACAACATTCACAAGCAGACTCGGCGAAGATACGCACCCAGGCGACTGTCGGTTAAGCGAGATTAAGAATATATGTGTCATTTGACAGCTTGCAACCGACGTCACTTACTGTTTCCCGTAGCTTCTATCATGAAGGCGCCGTGAGGTGGCAGCACCTGTGTATCCCTCATTTCGTAACTTGGTAACGACTAGATATATTTGGTCCGAAATTAGAAGCAACCAGATGTTAGAACTAACACTAGGGCCGAGTTATTCGTTAGGCTCTTTAGGGTTAAACTGACCACACGTTATCGATCAGGCAAATAACAAATAGTGTAGGTATGATAGAAAGTTTCATGTGTTGCGGGAGCTTAATAAATCAACACTCATTATTTATTAGAACCTGTAACAAAATTTTGCGCACTCCATTTTCCGACGTATCCAATACACTTTCAATGCCTCCACCTTCTGGATAAATTACATAACTAGCGGTATATATACATATATATATATATGTCCTAGATATGTCTAACGGTGTCATCTAGTTCACAATAACTCCACACACCTTGGCGTGACAAAAACGACAATGGCGACTAAAACGTTGCAAACAGTAATATATATATATATATATATATATATATATATATATATATATATATATATATATATAATATAATTTTGATTACTATAATTTAGTAACATTTAAATGATATCATACGATCAATTTAGACATCAAAGCTTTTATGTATTGAGCAAATGATTGCCATATAGGATAAATGTAAATGAGCTTCTGGCCAGGTGATTTGTGAAATGTTGTAACGATTTCCATCTTCGTAGATGTGCCAAGATGTGTTTTGCTAAATAGTACTATCAAACTAAAATAATATTACATATTTATATAAAGCAATACCGTAGTTTAGAAATGTCACACATTACGCGAATAATGCGCATCTCTACCACTGGCTACACCCCATCAGTCTAATTACAACACAAGAAGGTACATCAAGCTTTATCCAGTCTAGGTAGCGTAGAAATGTCTAATTCTGTCACCTAATTAACAGTAAATCTAAACCCTTTGCGAGTGATCCAAAACCCCAATAACCTTGCAATAAGGAAGATATATTTTTCGAAGCCGATATGCCGGAAAAATAACAATTAGTGTAGGTATGTTAGAATGTATTCATATGTTGCGGGAACTTAATAAACGAACATTAATTGTTTATTAGAAATTGTAACCAAATATGGCGGAATACATTTTACGACGTATCCAGGGAAACGCTAAGTGCCGCCACCTTCTGGATAAATCACGTAATTAGCCGTCGATATATTCCGGTAGACGGCATGCTTGTCACAATCACTTAATAAAGAAATTCTTGCATTGATTTGAGAACTAATTTTGATTAGTATAATTTAGTAACATTTAATTTATGTTATACGATTAAATTAGTAATTAATGCTTTTAAGCATGGCAAATAATATTCATATAAAGCAATATCGTAGTTTCGAGCTGGCAAACATTACGCGAATAATACGCATCTCTACCACTGACTACCCACCAATAAGTATAATTACAACAGACGAAGGTACACCAAGCTACATCCCGTCTAGGTAGCCTAGATGTGTCTAGTTTTGTCGCCTAATTAACAATAAATCTACAAACCTTGCGAGTGATCAAAAACACCAGGGACGACTAAAACGTTATAATCAGGAAGATATATTTTTCGAAGCCGACATGCCGGAAAAATAACAATTAGTGTAGGTATGTTAGAAAGTATTGATATGTTGGGGAAGATTAATAACTGGCCATTAATTGTTTATCAGAAACTGTAACAAAATATGTCGTAGTCAGGGAAACGCTAAATACCGCCACCTTCTGGATAAATCACGTAATTAGCCATCAATATATTCTGGTAGACGGCATGCTTGTCATAATGACTTAATAATGCAATTCTAGCATGGAATTGAGTATTAATTTTGATTAATATAATTTAGTAACATAAATTGATGTCCTACGATCATTGTTGACATTAATGCTTTTATGTATTGAGCAAGTGATTGCCATATAGGGTAAAAGTACGTGAGCTACTGGCCCGGTCATATGTGAAAATATGTAAACATTTTTATGTCAGTAATTGTGCCAAGATGTGCTTTGATAAAAAGTACCATGACACGAAAATAATATTATATATATATATATATATATATATATATATATATATATATATATATATATATATATATATAAAGCAAATATGTTATATGGTTGCATAGTGTGCGAATAATGCGCATCTCTACCACTGACTACACCCCCATCAGTCTAATTGCAACAGACGAAGGTCCATCGAGCTATATCCCGTCTATGTGGCCTTTGTCACCTAATTAGCCATAAATCTACAACCCTTGCGAGAGATCAAAAACGCCAATGACTACTTAAAAGTTGCAATCAGGAAGATATATTTTTCGAAGCCGACATGCCGAAAAAATAACAATTAGTGTAGTTATGTTAGAAAGTATTCATATGTTTCGGAAGCTTTTTAACTGGACACTAATTGTTTATTTGAAACTGTAACAAAATATGGCGGAATCCATTTTTCGACATATCCAGGGAAACGTTAAATGCCGACAACGGCTGGATAAATCACGTATCTACCCGTCAATATATACCCGTAGACGGCATGCTTGTTACAATTACATAATAATGAAATTACAGCATGGAGATCAGTATTAATTTTGATTAATCTAATTTAGTAACATAAATTGATGTCCTACGATCATTGTTGACATTAATGCTTTGATGTATTGAGCAAATGATTGCCATATAGGATAAATGTACGTGAGCTACTGGCCCGGTCATATGTAACCATTTCCATGTCCGTAGATGTGCCAAGATGTGTTTTGATAAAAAAAAGTACTATCAAACTAAAAAAATATTACATAATTATATAAAGCAATACCGTAGTTTCGAACTGTCAAACATTACGCGAAAAATGCGCATCTCTTCTACTGTCTACACCCCCATCAGTCTAATTGCAGCAGACGTAGGTACATCGAGCTATATCACGTCTAGATGGCCTAGATGTGTCTAACTAATGTTTAACCTAAATAATAATAAATCTACAACCCTTGCGAGTTACATATTTATGTAAAACTGGCAAACATTACGCGAATAATTCGCATCTCTGCCACTGTCTACACACCGTATGAGTCTATTTGCAACATACACAGATACGTGAAGCTTTATCCCCTCTAATTGGCCTAGATATGTCTAACTTTGCCACCTAGTTAACAATAAATCTACAATCCTTGCGCGTTATCAAAAACGCCAATGACGACTAACATGTTGCAATCAGGAAGATATATTTTTGAAGCCGATATGCCGGATATATAACAATTAGTGTATGTATATTAGAAAGTATTCATATGTTACGGGAGCTTAATATATGGACATTAATTGTTTATTAGAAACCGTAACAAAACATGGCGGACTCCATTTTCCGACGTCTCCATTGTCTCGCTTAACGGACTTTTGGTCGGCTGCGGAGCTACGCCGACGAGACAGTCTGGTGATTTTGCCTGTTTTGGAATAGTATCCATGTGGGGCTAAACAATGCTGCCACCTCACGGATAGTGTTTAATCCTTTCGTTATTCCTATTTTATATACAACTGGTAATTTCTATTTCTAGTTATTTTTTGTGTTAGTATAAGATAAATTTTGAATAGTTTTTATAATACAGCTGTATCTGATAAAAAGTATCGTTAGTTATTTTTAATTTTAAATTCGGCCTGAGAATCAATCGGCTGCCACCTCACGGAGCCTAGGTAACCGAGACAAACGTATCCACGGAAACGTCAAATGCCGCCACGTTCTGGATAAATTACTAGCTAAGCGTACATATATTCCGGTAGACGGCATGCTTGTCACAAAATGAAAATAATATTCAATAGGTTGCAAATGCTGTGCTATTATTATATTCACAATACACTTTATGTGCATGAAATGACATTACATAATTTGTCTCATAAGATGAGCTGCCAATGAAACAAAGAAACCTATCCATATGTAGAGATGGCTACTTATCACACCAAGTCTTTCTACGTGAAGCTGATGCCGGTCATATAGTGTAATCCACATAGTCCACCATTAGTTTGAGTCTGCATATAACATTGCCTGCACATACGCCTTGTTTTCTGTAGCTCCGCTAATTGAAATACAATTTATAATTGTGTGAGATGTAGACATTGGCATATAAACATACATGACAGCGCTACAGCATTATGTTCAGTTAATATTAATTTTGAGTACTCATATATTTTGTTTTAAACATTTGCTGTTGTATTTGATGTTCATAATGTTTGTGTAGAATGCATGTTTATAATGGCTTTAATGGCTTATAAAATTATACAAATTAGTAATAGTTTACTGATTGTTTATGCGGAACACAAACTAGAAATGCATCTGGTATCTGGAGTAATTCTTTTTATAAGTATGTAGTCAGGGTTATAAATGATTAAAAAACATCTTTGTAATAAAATGTAGGCATATCATTATATGAAATACTTACCAACTGTATGTTACTGTGATTATTTAAAGGTATGTACATTACAGTTTAAATTGTAAACACAAAAGGTTTTCTATTAATTGTATAAAAAATCATAATGAAAATTATTTGTTTCATAATATAAAACTATTTGTAATATACACAATTTTTAATTACAATAACGATTTCATGTACCCCTATGTAAATAAAATAGTGATCACAACAGCACTGCTGATCCCATTATACAATCAATATATGTATAGAAAATGTATATGCATTCACTCCATATGGCACTACATAAGTATTGGCGTAACATTGCTGATGTGGGCGATAAAACAAGTTAGCGCGCTTCCAATATTGTCAGCGATACCTAGTTACTTACCTTCAAATACCTATCGCTTCTTCAGTGCGGCGGAGCTGACATAATCCGTAATAACAAATTGTTTAGTAATCTTCCGAACATCAACTTGCTACAATGGCAATGCGTTCAAAAGCGAATGTCACTCACTGTGGCAATCACGTTCATGCAAGCGTGTGTGTGCAGATGCGTATTCGTACTTATCCTTATGTATGTGTCAGGTGTGGTAGCGTGCGTCCTTGCGTGAATGTTTTATTAATCACACAGGACATGGGAATGAAGACACACAATATACATTTGGTGATACTGTACTAAATACTACCGTAAATGAAAAGGACTTATGGTTAACTATTAGTGCTGATATGAAGGTATCAGAGCAGTGTGGAATTGCAGCAGCGAAGGGAAACCAAATTATTGGATTAATTAGGTGAAATATAGTGTACAAGGAAAAAGAACTAATAATAACGTTGTACAAAACAATAGATAGGCCTCATTTAGAATATTGTATACAAGCATGGAGGCCATATCGCAAGAAGGATATAGATATGTTAGAACGAGCACAAAGGAGAGCAACCAAAATGATACCAAAACTCAAGAATATTAGTTATGAAATGCGTCTAAAAGAATGTGGATTAACAACACTAGAAACCAGGAGACTGAGAGGAGATCAGGTAGAAGTGTTTAAAATATTGAATGTATATGAAAACATTGACATAAATATATGTTTTCCTCGATTAAAGAAGAGAGAAGGACTAGAGGGCATGGAGTTGCATTAGCAAAGAAGCATTGTAGACTAGATATTAGAAAAAGAACAGTAAATTAATGGAACAGATTATCAGCTGATTGTGTAGGTGCCAGTAGTGTTAAAATGTTTGAAACTAAAATAAACATATACCTTTCATTCTTTGCTAATAATAAACTACGATGACCAACGCCCATTGCTATGGACAATGAGAGACATCGCCACCATCTTACTGAAGACAACTTGTACGTCATCGCCTTCCACGTCGGGCCCTATATAAGGCCTGGCTTGTGGGGCTGACATCACATCGGGGAGAACGTCTCTTCAACTGACCAGTGACGTCATCGAGAGAACTGCCACAATGACTCGAGCATCAACATACGTCTTCTTCGTGCTGTGTGCACTGGCCAGTGTGTGTATCGGTAAGTATCATGTTCTAGTTCTTCAATCGTAAATGCTAAAAATGTAATGATCAATACCAACAGGGTGGGTGAGCGTTCAAGTTAATTTAAATTGGAATGCTGTTAATTCAGGAAACCACATCAAGTTATATGCATATTATTGCTACATTTACAGGTCTGCATAGCGGACCGTCGGAGGCATATTGTGTCGACCTGACGACGAGCAAGACGTCCGTTCTCCCGGGCGACACGGACGACGTGGTGTGGACCAAGAAGCCGACCTCGAACGGCGGACAATGCAACCTGCAGGGGGTGTTAAAGATCACACCTCCATGCTGGGCCAAGTCTGTGTCCTTCCATATGGCGTTCGAGAAATCGGATATGTGGTCATTCAACATTGGAAACTCTCCGACCAACAACGGCTGGGGTAAGACTGCTGTATTGTGTTCTTAAAGGAAAACATTTCACTGAAATTACTGGCATTTTGTCATTTTGTCAAATACAAGCAACACCATCACAGCGGGATTTAATTTATTTTACGACGATAGGTGCAGTTATCGAATATTTAGCCAGGAAAGATAATATTGAAGAGTGGTAATAGCATTGTTTGACAAACAGGTAAAATTACGCCCTAGATGACACCCAAAACCGAAATGAACGTATCGGATCTAATCTCGTGTGTGTGTGTGTGTGTGTGTGTGTGTGTGTGTGTGTGTGTGTGTGTGTGTGTGTGTGTGTGTGTGTGTGTGTGTGTGTGTGTGTGTGTTTTGTGTGTGTGTGTGTGTGTGTGTGTGTGTGTGTGTGTGTGTGTGTGTGTGTGTGTGTGTGTGTGTGTGTGTGTGTGTGTGTGTGTGTGTGTGTGTGTGTGTGTGTGTGTGTGTGTGTGTGTGTGTGTGTGTGTGTGTGTGTGTTTATGTGGTTCTGGCATTGGTATGTGTGCTGGCTTTTTTATTGTACTCTAGCCAAAATTCCGACCAGAATCCAATGCGTTTTACATGAACCTGTAAAATATATCACATCTCGTTGCAATATGACATGTGTGTTTGCAGCTGGTGACAGTGGCACAACTAGATACGACGCCGAGATCCACAGCATGTACAGCGACAAACTGTACGTGTATCGTAGCGACGTCGGAGGATCTACCCTCATAACGTCATCACACTCGGTCAAGACAGCCATGTTGATTCGCCTGTCAAGGATGCAGATGTACGTCACCAACTACGAAGGCTACAACTACTACAGACAAGAAACAGGTCTCTTCGCCTTCGACACGATGTACATGGGCCTGAATCGGGTTGTCGCCAACCTCCACGGGTCTCCAAGTGGCGCTCGCACAGGCCGAGGTCTGTGCTCCGTGTGTATCTACTTTCTGAAGGATACCGTCGGAGACCTGCACGGCCATACTCCCGTAATGTCCGATATCGTTGATCCAGTAATGTCAATGAGGTACACAGAAGAGGTGCCACAATAATTTGTGCATTTTGTTAACGTCTGGCAACATAGAACTTGCAAATAGCATTGTAGGAATTATATCGGTTCTTAGTACACCGACAAGGGAATAACATAGCGAACATTATCAATAAGAATGCATCGTAATTCAAGTAGTGCACTGCATTGTTGTCACGTTTACAAATAAAAATGGATGGTCTAACTGATTTCATATGTTTTCTGTGCCTCTCTCCGCTACATTTTGTTTCATTCATTCATTCATTCATTCATTCATTCATTCATTCATTCATTCATTCATTCATTCATTCATTCATTCATTCATTCATTCATTCATTCATTCATTCATTCATTCATTCATTCATTCATTCATTCATTCATTCATTCATTCATTCATTCATTCATTCATTCATTCATTCATTCATTCATTCATTCAATAATTCACTCACTCACTCATCCATTAATTAATTCATTTATTTATTTATGTATTTATTCATTTATTCACTCAGGCTACAACACTCTTAATATTATTTCATTTGTACAAAGTAAATATCTATGAAGAAAACGAAGAGCGGGAACGACCTAAGATGTTGAAGATGTTGGTGGATTGCGAAATTTAACACGCTTTCTTTTCGAAAGAACATAGTAAAACGTCTTTAGTTAACCTTCCCTCCAGGTTATAGTATTACATGCCTCCATATATTGACAAATGTAGCACCACATGTAAACCGAATTGTCTAATGGTTCAGGTTTATTTGAGACTACGCATGTCTGTTAACAACTTAGCATATTATCACAATGAATGAAACCATGTCAAACTACTGATTGCTTACTGATGTTTTACAGTAAATGCCCCTTTGTTTGTTATTGTTTCTCATCGTATTAACTATGTGTAAACAGTATTGATATCCATCACATACTGAAGAACTATCGTCGAAAGTCGGGATTACCAAGACTCCGTGAGGTGGCAGCACGTGTTTGCCCATGACATCCGTCCACCTGCTCTGCCAATGTTGCCACCAGGGCGGAGTTACCCTAGAATAGGTCACAGCCACAGATTGTCTGTCAGGCCAACTATGAAATAAAAACTACATCATGGATATACTTTTATAAGATAATACTATACTGTTAAAAGTACCCAACACTAAACTTATATCCGCGCAAAAACAGAAATGCATATTTGTAGTTATGTGTAAATTATGAATTACGGTAGGATTAGCCTCGATTACCCAGGACCCACGACGTGGCAACACACGGATGACATTCAAAAGCCGACTCGGCGAAGTTACGCAGCCGGGCGAGAGTCGGTTAAGCGACGCTAAGAATATATGTGTCATTTGATATCTTGCAACCGACATCACTTACTGTTTTCCGTAGTCTCTGTAATAAAGGCACCGTGAGGTGGCAGCACCTGTGCGTCCCTTACTTCGTAACTTGGAAACTGTTAGTCCTAGCTGGTCCGAACTTGGAAGCAACCAAATGTTAGAGATAACATTAGCGCTTAGTCATTAGTCAGACTTTTTAGGGTCCATCTGACCACACGTTATCGCAAAGGCTGGTATATCGGCAGGGTTAGAGTCAGGTATTGTAATGAACCAAGGTAGCAGTAGAAACTAGTTAAGAATACCCTCTACTAAGATTGACGTTAGGCCTCCAGTAATTAATATCCCTGGGAGACAGACCTAATCTCATTTAACTCTCGGTCGTCTGCGTAACTTCGTCGAGAATACAGTTCGCTCACTTAATGCGGGATTACACTATGCAGAACGATTGCAAACAACGAGGCGATTGAGAAAAGTCAAGGTGGACGAAACGTTAATTGGTCTGCACTACACCATGTGGCGCCACTCTTAGATAGCGACGGAAGCGTAATGTTACTGGGGAACTATTTGGGAACCAGTTAATGCGAGACACGGATTCCCTTTGTCAGACCGGGGCAGAAACCACTTTCATCGAGTAATAAAAAAATGAAACCAATAGAATGGAATCTGAATAAGTTAGCTTATTTTATATGACATTTCATTGATAATAAATACATTAATGGCAGAGGCAATGTTATGGGATCCTTGCTGGCCAACAACCTCAGATAAATAGTACACAATGATATACAACATTAATGCATTTTTTATTAATCTAACTGCTGTTCATAATACACTTGATGAGCATCTAATGGTGTTATAATATTTTTACTGTAAGATTAGCTGCCACTGAAACAAGGAAACTTGTCCACATTAGACTACAACTTGTCACATCAACTCTCTACATGAAGCTGGTCATATAGTGTAATCCAAATTGACCACCATTGGTGTCAGTCTGCATATAGCATTGCCTGCATATACGCCTTGCTTTCTGTAACTCCATTATCTGAAAGACAAAATGTTACATTACGTGAGGATTAAATATTGGAATTTGAACATACATGACAGTGTTACAACATTATGGTTAGTAAATATTAATATGCATTATTCAGATATTTTGTTTGGAAAATATGATGTTGTATTTTATGTTCATAATGTTTATGTAGAATGCATAGTTTATATTAGCTGAATACCAATTATTCATAGTATACTGGCAGTTTATGCGGCCCACAAGCTAAAATGTATCTGGTAGCTTATAATAGCTTATAGCCAATATTACTGTAGCTTATTGTATATCAGCGTGAGCAAATTTCAATAACACATCAGTTGTTTATTGTCAAATTATACCATAGACAGATACTAATTTATTATAATATAATATATGTAATCTGACATAAACTACATGAATAACCTTAAACTGACCTTGTCTACTCCCTTCCCACGGGTGGTAGTTATTTGTAGAAAATTCACAAAAATGGCATCTGAACCCATGATATAGTGGATAACCACATAAGTCACTCTAGTAACTGTATCTAACATTTGGATGGATTGAATATCTTGAAGGTGGTAATCCAAATTACAAAACAAATTGTTTGATCTTAATTTAATGTAACTATAGTATATTTAACTAAGGTATACACTTCAAAGGTGCTAATTCAAATTGCCTGCACACTTTTTTAATCTTAACTTATCTATATAAATTCATCTTGGATGGATAGATTCAGTTTAAATGGTACGCCACAGCTGAACACTGCTTCTGCAGTGGAACAAAACAAAATGTGTTATGCTAATGACTGACAACAACAGGTATCTAAATAACTCTCAACATACCTGAACAAGCTTCATGACTTCTGTGCACCTGTCGAATACTATCCTGTGGTAGTCTCTGCCTTCTTCTGCCCTCAGCAGCAAAACAACAACTGTATATGACAAGGTGAAGTATATACAAATATTTTAAATTCCAACCAACAAAATACAGTTGATTGAAGAAACTGTATCCAGTGGACTGATTCCACTATTTCACAACATCACAGTAATGGCAACTGCTAGTCACCCATTTGCTTCATTTTCTCTTGCACTTTGTGAATCCTTTCTGTCAGCAGTCCTTGATTAAAATGTTTAAATCAGGTTATGCAGTTTTAATTAATGAGCTACAGATCTTCACGAACATATTTAAACTGCTTCACTGCCAATGCTCATGTTTCTCACACACGTACAATGTGTTGTGTATACAACTGGTGGCAAGGTCAACACATTGTTCCTTGTTAAGTCACCTCAACAACCTCCCGCTGTGAGATACCTGGTGTCACAGAGCTGACTATTAGCTGCAATAATAATATGTATTGGTATGTGTAGGCTATAGACACGTGCATTACTTATACAAAATTACAAGAAACACCAGAGAACACTAATCAACGGTTTCAAGTTTTCATATATAAATAAAGTTTAGAAAATACAGTGGCCTTGAATCGTAGTCCACGTTTATTCCTCCTTGAGCGTCAAAGCAAACAACAACAAGGTTTTGTAACGGGGAAACTCAAAGTTTGCCACCCAGCTAGTCTGATGCCTTCTAGCTAAATCACCATGTACCCCATGGAGGTGACAATTACCTTTGGTATACGAAACGTATTTAGGGCGATCAGTTCTCCACGCTCCCTACCGCAGATAAATAAGAATACGATCAACAGGCAAAATAATAATGATAACAATTATAATAGCAACACAAACACCAAGAACTTTGAAGAAGATAACATCGCGTAGATGTGTCACAAATCTTGCAACCGCATGTTGTCTGTCGGTAGCGCATCACAATAATAAAACACTACAACTTGAACAATACATATAAATAAAGGAATCTGTTTTCATTATGATGCCACAACAGCATCAGAAGTGTAAGTACATACACGTACATTGTGGCGCCTTAGTACATTAGAATATAATGCAAACATTGTGTTGTCTCGTATGTTGATTTACAGAAAATATTATTCAGGCTTGTTCCCACAATACAAGGTTAAGACAATAACTTATATGACATCATATTTACACCACGTGCATAAGATATAAGTAAACCACATGTGACAGGAGGCGATACCGTTACAGAATACCTCCACTTAGAGTTGAAGATGGACACGGCAATTGGTTACTCGTTGGTCGAAAAATGCCATGAAAGTTTAATAAATATTACTGGTCTTCGTACGCGGCAGATTCCACGGTTTTACGTTTGCAGAATAGTGCAAGTATTAGTAGGTGTACAAATTTAATTCAACAATAATTTTTATTAAAACAATATTTATAATTTTTTCATATTTATATAATTATTATAGGAATTTAATTTATAAATATTTAATTATTTATTTATGTGTTTATTTTATTATAACTGACTAAATTATATAACATTGTCAGTATTGCCATAACCAGTGTGAATGTATGGAATATTAGTCTGCGACCGCCTGTGTAAAATGTTACTGTTTTTATGATTTTGTACTGACTTCAAGACAATTAGGTCTCTCTTTGAGAATTTTTTTTAACTGCAATAGTGTATCTTGTAAACTTTCATAGTTTATTACTATTTTCTCATCTCAGAGGCACAATATTGATCAGGTTTTTATTATTAACTAAAACGTGCTGTTACTAGACATCATTAAATTAAGTGACCGCCAATCTTTTAGGGTAGACATATACGATTGCAATCAAGTGTTCTCGATTCTTCGCGAACTGAGGCTGTGGTGTCAGATTACGTTTTATTGGTACCATTCTAGCTGTTTACTTGCACATTTTATGGAGATGACGTTTCAGTGTTATGTGTGGCAGGTTCACACATTGCTGGTGTTCCTAATCCAAAGTCTACTACATGTTGTGTGCACACATACTGTTATTATTCAATAACTTTGACCGTTTTCATTCTTATGTTATTATAATGTAATTTTACACTATCACGATTGGGTTCACAGGCCCTAAAGGTGCTGCCACCTCACGGCGCCTGGGTAATCGAGGGTACACAAATCCATTTCCAGTCGCCTTAGCTTTTAATCGCTAGGTGTCTCTGTGGTCGATGTCAATAAACATGATTGCTCTTAAAAGTAAACTTTGGCCATCCTTTTCACGTTCGTTGTCGACTGTGAGTAAATCAATTACTCAGTGATTAAACATTTATTCGTGCATTTTACTGTACACAAGTTATAGCATGTCGTCGTTACTATACGCATTTATGATTGACTTCCATATCATCGCCCGGTATAAGTACTATAACTTGCTCGTGACACTTGGGTCCTTCAACTTCAAACTTTAAGTCACAATAAAAAATGTAAGACTGGCTTTTAAACCTTTAATTAAGCTAACTCCTCATGCCGTCTATACTCATTAACATTATGGAAGTCAATTTATCCGCGAAAGCGAGTGCTATCAGATGATGGATGTCTTAACTAAGGCTACGTTTAACGTTAGGGCTTAGGCAGTGCCAGTGGCTACGCGTACGTGAGCCGTTTAGGCCGCCTGTCTAAAGTACGGCATTCATACTGCGCATGCGTATGCTTTTATTTTCAGTTATGTGAGCTGTATTTTTAGCACCGTTTATCTAAGGTACGGCATTCGATAAGCGCATACGCATGATTTCTATATGTGAGCCTTATCTTTAGTAGCTGTCATGCAGTTCCAAAAGTACGTGAGTTTCACCGCACATGCATATTTATATACATAAATAAACTCTATGTTGCCATATCTTTAGCACTCAGATCTAAAAGTAGGCCTAGGTGAATTTTTTCGCGCATATCTTTAGCAAACAAATATAAAAGTACATGAGTTTTTCCGCGCATGCATGTATGTACGAACGGAAGCTCTTTTGGCACTTAGTTCTAAATATATGTGAGATTTGTGCGTGTTATTTTTTCGCAAGGTGACATACAGTGTATATAGCCGTATGGCTGTCAGTAAATCTGACAATGTCGAAAAAAATCGCTCCCTCGTGTAATTCCGTCGTACCGATGTGACAAGACGGACACAGCATGCTTGTGCAGAATTGAAAAACAGGATACGCGTGCATCATCATGTACGGTTAGGCCATGGGTCTAAAGATACGGCTCACGTACGCATAGATACTTCGTCAACTTTAGCCTAGTTTAGGCAGAGTACCAGAGAATACTGCACATTCACTTCTGAATCAGTGAATCTACTACAATAGTTTAATAGTAATTACACTTATTATACAACATTTTATTTTGTCCTTAGCTTTGTTCAAGGCACTCTACAAAAAAGACACAACTAGTGAAAAGACACAAATAGTGAAAAGACACAAGTAGTGAAAAGACACAAGTAGTGAAAAGACACAACTAGTGAAAAGACATAAGTAGTGAAAAGACACAAGTAATGAAGACACAATTAGCGAAAAGACACAAGTAGTGAAAAGACACAAGCTAGTGAAAAGACACAAGTAATGAAAAGACACAATGTAGCGAAAAGACACAAGTAGTGAAAAGACACAAGCAGTGAAAAGACACAAGTAGTGAAAAGACACAAGTAGTGAAAAGACACAAGCAGTGAAAGCAGTTTTAAATTGCTGCGTCTTAAATGCTGCTTACTCGAATCAAATGGCACTGAATCGTTACACTGTCTTACTGGGACAGATTGTTCCAAAGTATAGAGGCCGCTTCGGAAAATGCAAAGTCTTTGAAAAACTCAAGGTGTGTTGTTGGTACTATTAGCAGGTTTCTGTTTGACACGGTTGAATGACCACATGAAATGATACTGAACTTCATTTAAAAATTCATAGAAAACAAAGAGGAATGTTGTTATTAGAACACAATGAAGAAAATGTGCGTTTGGTGTAAATATAAAATGTTATTTGTGTATTTCCACTGCCAGCTGTCCAGAGTTAACGTGAGCATGCAGCGGAGTGTCTTCACAGGCCAGTGTTTACGTCAGGCCGCCAGTGCAGTGCAGCAGGAGCCACTGGTTCGATGTGTCGAGGAAGGTGGAATTCGTACAGTCATTTTGAATAACACAAAGAAAAGGTGAGATTACAATAAAGGCTTGCCAACAATTTAAATAACTGATCAACTGTTATATGTTGATGCACCTCTGAGCTTGTTTTATAAGGATTTGGGGTAATAGAAGTTTTATTAGTATTATTATCATAAGACATGGAGACAGTCTGAGACACCTGCAAGGCATATTTCTTTGGGTCATCCTGGGGAGCAAATTGAAGCGACTTTTTGGGAACCTCAAAGGGAATGCAGATGAAGGTCTCAACATGGGTGCAGTTTGGGTTTTGTGAGTCTGGGAGACCCAAGGGCGGTGCAGTCTTTCTTCAACAAATGCCTGTGCATAATCCAACACCTGAAGTGGTCAGACAAAGTATCCAACACTATGTGAATGAACAAATCAACTGTAAAATAAAACATGAAGAAGAGAAAATGGAGATACACAGATCACACACCAAGGAAACCTGCAACAAAAACCATCCAATAAGGTGTCACGTGGAAACTCCCAGAGAAGGGAAGAAGAGAAAGGGTGAGAAACACCTGACAGAGAGGTACTGAAAGTGAAGGAAAGTAGTCAGGATACAGTAGGAGAGAAACACAGAAAATGATATCAAACAAGGAATGGTGGAGAACAGTTGTTGACAGCCTATACACCCTGCAAGCAGACAAGCCTAGGTTAGTGAGTAAGTAAGTAAGGGTGGTGGAGATTTTTGAAGCACAACAAGTTCTAGCGGGGAGCCTACAGTCGCAGGTGAAAATGCACCAAATCCATGCTACAGGTCTGAGTCTGTTTCAGGAATGCGCTGTCTCTACCGATGCTGGAGTCGCTGAAAGAGGCCATCACACGAGACGTCGACAGCCAGGACTTGATGGTGATAGTGCTTCGAAGTTCAGGGCCTGTTTTCAGTGCTGGCCACGATCTGAAGGAATTGGTGAGTTGATGGTGTGGTAGCGTTCAACATGAGCACAAGCACTTAGGAGACCTAGCACACCAGGCAACTCACAGCGGGATGTTGTTGAGGTGATTTTACAGGGAACAATGTGTTGACCTTGCCACCAGTTGTATACACAACACATTGTACGTGTTGTGAGAAACATGAGCATTGGCAGTGAAGCAGTTTTAAATTATGTTCGTGAAGATCTATAGCTCATTAATTAAAACTGCATAACCTGGTTTAAACACTTTAATCAAGGACTGCTGACAGAGAGGATGCACAAAGTGTAAAAAAGAGAAAATGAAGCAAACCGGTGACTAGCAGTTGTCATTACTGTGATGTTGTGAAATAGTGGAATCCGTCCACTGGATACAGTTTCTTCAATCAACTGTGTTTTGTTGGTTGACGTTTAAAATAGTTGCATGTATTTCACCGTGTCATAATTATATGTCTGTTGTTGTTGCAGAGAACAGAAGAAGGCAGAGATTATCACAGGAAAGTATTTGAGAGGTGCACTGAAGTCATGAAGCTTGTTCAGGTATGTTGAGAGTTATTTAGCTACCTGTGGTTGTTAGGCATTAGCATACAACATTTTGTATTGTTCCACTACAGAAGCAGTGTTCAGCTGTGGCGTGCCATTTAAACTGACTCTATCCATTCAAGATGAATTTATATAGATAAGTTAAGATTGAAAAAGTGTGCAAGCAATTTGAATTAGCACCTTTGAAGTATACCTTAGTTAAATATACTATGATTAAATTTCAATTAAACAATGTTTTTTTTGCAATTTGGATTACCACCTTCAAGATATTCAATCCATCCAGATGTTAGACACAGCTGATACAGTGACTTATGTGGTTATCCACTATATCCTGGGTTCAGATGCCATTTTTGTGAATTTTCTACAAATAACTACTACCCATGGGAAGGGAGTGGACAAGGTGAGATTAAGGTTATTCATGTAGTTTATATCAGATTATTACATATATTAAATTACAATAAATTAATATCTGTCTATGGTATAATATGACAATAAACAAATTATGTGTTATTGAAATTTGCTCACGCTGACAAACAGTAAGCTACAGCAATGTTAGCTATAAGCTATAATAAGCTACTGTATACAATATGTGCATAATTTGTCATTCTGGATTATTTCTGCTGTAGGATATCCCTGTGCCAGTTATTGCAGAAATCAGAGGTAACCCATCACTATATTGCTATTAATAATGTGTTACTTCTAAGATATGAAAAACCTACACAACATACATTTAACTAAATTCTTCCTCATAGTGACCCCACAATGCCTTGCATTAAGACATAATTATTTTATATTTAACAAATTTATTTATTTATGACACATATTAAGTATTAACTTTTTTGTTGATTCCCGTATTTTATATACACTGCAATTTATGAAGGAGCATAACTCGGCAAACTCCCTGCTAATGATTAACACCCAAGGATTGACTACCATGAGCCCGCGCATGGGGTACTTTTTTTTATAAAAACCATGAAAGGGACACGCCCAATGCAAGACTAACCTCACTAGTGGGGGACATCCTCCAGGACTCTGTATCAGAACACACAGATATAACTGATTCAGGGTAGTGGGAAAGACCTCCCTTAAAGGGATACTCCAATCAGTGAGATATTCACACCATTTACTTACATCTGTATAATGTATTGGTTGTCCATAGTAATTGTGCACTAAGATCGTTAATAAACAATTAATTATAGTATAATATTATCAGAAACAGTCCAAGTTGGATTCAGGGCGCTGCCATATTGAGACTTGTGCGCCAGTGACGTAAACCGCTTACGTCACTGGCGCATCCATCCTTATCTGTCCAATGGTACTTGATGTATCCAGTACGTCGCGGATTGCTTACGTCACAATCACAATTATTAGCGAAGATTCCGCCAATCCTTGCCTTTTCCAACATTGCGCCAGTGACATAAACGATTTGGCTTACGTCACTGGCGCATAAGTCTCAAGATGGCAGCACCCTAAAGCTAAGATAGCATCTTTTTGATACTATTAAACTACAACTAATTGTTTATTAACGATCTTTGTGCACAGTTACTTGGCACAACCAATATAGTATACATATGTAAGTTAATACTGTGAACCTCTCACTGACTGGAGTATCCCTTTAACTGGTGGATGCACGATCATACGTCATTATCTTTTGTTACAGGTTTAGCCACGGCTGCAGGATGTCAACTTGTCGCAACCTGTGATATTGCTATTGCATCTGAGAATGCCAAGTTTGCAACACCGGGGTGAGAGTGAGATATGGAGAGGAGGGGGGAGAGATGGAGAGCATAGACAGAGACATGGAGAGAGAGGGGGAGGAGAGAGATATGGAGAGAGAGAGGGGGAGAGATGGTGACATGGAGAGAGAGGGGGAGGAGAGAGATATGGAGAGAGAGGGGGGAGAGATGGAGAGCATAGACAGAGACATGGAGAGAGAGGGGGAGGAGAGAGATATGGAGAGAGAGAGCGGGGAGAGATGGAGAGCATAGACAGAGACATGGAGAGAGAGGGGGAGGAGAGAGATATGGAGAGAGAGAGGGGGAGAGAGATGGTGACATGGAGAGAGAGGGGGAGGAGAGAGATGGAGAGAGAGAGCGGGGAGAGATGGAGAGCATAGACAGAGACATGGAGAGAGAGGGGGAGAGAAAGATGGAGAGGCAAGAGATATGAAAGAGAGAGAGATGTGGAAGAGGGGGGTGGGCAGGGAGAGATAGAGAGAGAAGAGAGAGCGTGAGGGACTGTGGGGTTAGAGAATGGGAGAATGACAAGGCATGACAGAATAACCTGGAAAATATGCGACTGTAGAAAGTTAGACGTTTACAATTACAACTCATGTCATTAACCCTGCTTATATTTTACCGAGTAGTACTGTTTTGTATGGTACCTATAGTTGTTTGTTTTCATTGAAAATTGCATTTCAATTTACTGTGTTGTTTATAAACATTTAGTTAGTGACTACTATGTGTCCAGGGTGAATATTGGAGTGTTTTGTCACACCCCTGGAATTGCAGTGGCACGGTCCATTCCCAGGAAAGCGGCTCTGCTGATGTTGTTTACGGGTCAGCCCATCACTGCTCAAGGTATGTTTTCATTCAACTGTAATTACAGTGTCGATTAATATGTTCTTACTGTATGAGAGCCACATATCAGCATTTAATAAAATCCTCTGCCAAAGGTTGATCATAAGACATTTCATATTGAAGCAAGCGAATTAAATTACTCCTTATTCAAGCAATTATATTCCAATTTGACCATAGCACAAGTAAGGGCATTTTGTATAAATATGTTGTGTATAATTAGTGAGTATGGTGCAGGTGCAGATTGTTCAAATGTTGTGTGCAGTTGAACTGAACTCCTTTAATATGTGCCCTTTCTTCTTTCCACATATTTGTCCGTTTTGTTTAGTTTTCAGAATAAATGAATTCTGCACAAAATTGGGTATGTGAGCATCTGAACATTTTGTTCCCATTAAATGACGTCCAGATTCCAAAGTGTCAGAGTATTTGAATCTGGATGAATATACACTTGTTAGTATTCAGTTACTTGCAGCAAGGCTGAAGCTTCACAGAAAACCCATTAAATGTAGTCCCAATGACAGTGCAACATCTGCCCCAATGACAATGCAACATGTGTCCCAATGACAGTGCAACATGTGTCCCAATGACAGTGCAACATGTGTCCCAATGACAGTGCAACACGTGCTCCTATGCCAGTACAACATGTGCCCCAATGACAGTGCAACACGTGCTCCAATGACAATGCAACATGTGCCCCAATGACAGTGCAACATGTGTCCCAATGACAATGCAACATGTGCTCCAATGACAGTGCAACATGTGCCCCAATGACAGTGCAACAGGTGCCCCAATGACAATGCAACATGTGCCCCAATGACAGTGCAACATGTGCCCCAATGACAATGCAACATGTGTCCCAATGACAGTGCAACATGTGCTCCAATGACAGTGCAACATGTGCCCCAATGACAGTGCAACATGTGCCCCAATGACAATGCAACATGTGCCCCAATGACAGTGCAACATGTGCCCCAATTACAATGCAACATGTGTCCCAATGACAGTGCAACATGTGTCGCAATGACAGTGCAACAGGTGTCCCAAATGACAATGCAACATGTGCCCCAATGACAGTGCAACATGTGCCCCAATGACAGTGCAACATATGCTCCAATGACAGTGCAACATGTGCCCCAATGACAGTGCAACACGTGCCCCAATGATAGTGCAACATGTGTCCCAATGACAGTGCAACATGTGCCCCAATGACAATGCAACATGTTCCCAATGACAGTGCAACATGTGTCCCAATGACAATGCAACATGTGCCCCAATGACAATGCAACATGTCCCCAATGACAGTGCAACATGTGCCCCAATGACAATGGAACATGTGTTCCAATGACAGTGCAACATGTGTCCCAACGACAGTGCAACATGTGTCCCAATGACAATGCAACATGTGTCCCAATGACAGTGCAACATGTGTTCCAATGACAATGCAACATGTGCCCCAATGACAGTGCAACATGTGTCCCAATGACAGTGCAACATGTGTCCCAATGACAGTGCAACATGTCTCCCAATGACAGTGCAAAAGGTGTGCCAATGACAATGCAACATGTGCCCCAATGACAGTGCAACATGTGTCCCAATGACAATGGAACGTGTGCCCTAATGACAGTGCAACATGTGCCCCAATGACAGTGCAACATGTGCCCCAATGACAATGCAACATGTGCCCCAATGACAATGCAACATGTGTCCCAATGATAGTGCAACATATACAGACACAGTGGTTAGACACTCTTACTGCAGTATACATAAGCAAATCATTATTACTATGTTTCAGATGCCCTTGTCCATGGCCTTGTGAGCAAAGTAGTTCCGGATGATTGCCTGGAAGAGGAGGTATGGTAGTTATTCAATTACATTTTCCCAGCAGATCCTTTACAAACAGCTTACAGCAGGACTTACCTTGGGCGACTGGTCTTTCTGCCCAGCTAATATTTTCTCATTTTATGAAGCAAGTCATTTCCCATAGAGCCTTGATTACCCAGATACCATGAGATGGCAGCACTTTTTGTTACCACCACCATGGCAGCCTCACCCCAGAATAGGGTAGAGGCGCAGATTGGTTCTTAGGCCAACTATGAAGTAAAAACGTTTAGTAAAAATTGTATAAGATAATACTACACTATTAAAAATATTCAATATTCTTATATTCACACAAAATAAATACAAATTTGCAGTTGTTTATGAAGCAGGAATCGTGGCAGGATAACCCTCGATTACTCGGTCTCCAAGAGGTGGCAGCATTTGTTTAGATAACATTCAAAACCCAGCTAAGTGACCACACAATCTTTTTGGTTAAGTTATGCAGCCAAGAGTCAGTTAAACAAGACTACTCCCATGGCAGGTCGTCGAATTGGTTCAGTGACTGGCAGATACGTGAACACTACTAAACATGGTGTATCGTGATTTTTGCCATACAAATTCAATTTTTTCTTTCTTCCTTTAATAGTTACTGAACATTTCTCAGGATACTTCTTTTTCATATGAAACATTTCCATTTTTCAAATCCAAGTTGATATGTTTCTTTTACATGTGAAGATTTCCGTTGAATGTTACATGTGAAATATTTTGATATGAAAATGGTTGATCATTTAGTAGCTGCTTTGTGTGTGTGTGAATTTGTATATATATATATATATATATATATATATATATATATATATATATGTATATATATATATATATATATATATAATATATATACACACATACATACATACATATATGTATATAAATTCACATAATATATATATATTGTATGTATATATATATATATATATATTTTTAATATATATATATATATATATATAATATATACACACATACATACATACATATATGTATATAAATTCACATAATATATATATATATATATATATATACATACATACATATACATATACATATACATACATACATGCATATATATATATATATATATATATATATATATATATATATATATATATATATATAATACACTGTATTATCATTTGGCAATGGTGGCTGATGATGTGTATTGGATGCTCATAACAGGCAGAAATAAATATCACTTCTTCATGCATACACTTCATCACGATACATTCATAAGCGATGAGTTGATGATATCATTTTCTGTTACAAACACCCATGTCTAGGATTGTATTTATATGCCTTAGAGAGAGAGGGGAGATCACATAAGACTGATTAAAATATAATTGATTTTGGTTGCACATCTGACATCTTTACATTACACAGTTTTCCTACATCAAACAGTGTTGCGAGTATTGCAGAATAAACGTGTTATCTTTCTTTAATTCTAATGTCTTGTATTTAAGTGTGTTTTTGCCATTGACAACAAGCCCATAACATACATGTGTTTTATATGTGCAGACAATGGCCATAGCAAAGAAGATCGCCAGCAACAGTCGACCTGTGACGGCGATGGGGAAGTCGTTCTTCTACCGCCAGGTGGCCATGGATAGAGACAGCGCCTACAGGTGTGTGCAGTAGGTTTACCTCATCGTCAGTCCAGTTCTTTGGTGTCCAAATACATAACGTATGAATCCAGGTGTGTATGATTTGCGCTATCCTCTGCCAGATGGTGTCCTTCCAGTACTTGTCTGGTTTGTCTCTATCATATCGCCGGCCATTCACAATGTCCTACATATGTGTCCTCCCCAATTTCACTCCCATCATCTGATTTATTCACTCACCTGTATGCATATTACATTGGTCTTCTATCTTACCCAGATGTTTATATTTCTGTCCCAGTATGTGTGTTTAACAAACTTCATTCAATTGTTCGCTGGGGCTGCTATTTTATCCTTTGCTCTGTTGGTGAGGGTATGTTTCCGCGCCATGTGACATTGCTGGAAATACACACAAGTTGCAGACTTGTCTCTCTTTCAAGTAGATTCCACAGATAAATGAAGAATTCCCGTTTCATCCCAGTGTGTCTGACACAAACTATTTAGCCACTCACAGTCTTATATGTACAGTTGACGCTCCATCATGAAATATGTGTCGTGTGTCTGCAACAACACACATATTGAGACGAGAAACGTTCAACTAAAGTGTTCTCTGACTTATTTTCAAACATCAAATACTGGAATGTAATATGTATAAAAAACAACCTAGCAATTTGCAAGTATAAGATATTAATGTGTCCATAATTACCCAAAATAAATGTTTTCGCATCGTTGTGAGCACGTGAATATTGTTTTGTTGTAAATGAAAGATTAAAAACTACAACATTGTATCTATTTGTAGCGCCTCCATGTTGCTGGTTCACATACAAATCTACGAATAACAGAAAATAACAAAGAGGCTGTTATATTAGGCTGATTTCATCACGTTTACATTGATAAGCGATGTGCTGACGATATCGTGTTCTGTTCTTTCCTGCAGCACTGGAGAAGAGATGATGCTACATAACTTGAGACTACGGGACTCACAAGAGGGAATTAATGCTTTCTTGCAGAAAAGGCAACCGAACTGGTCACATGATGGCAATGCAGAGGAATGATTGGTTCTGCTCATGTCATATGACAATCTTATAATGTGGAACCTGTTTTCAAGTATGGGTCATAAAAATAACTGTTACAGCTGTATATGGATATTATTGTCAGGTGATGCAATCGTTGCCGTTGTGATTAATGTCATAATGTACTTGTCGTAATATTGTCAAAATATTATATATCTACATCTACAGTAACATTGCGTATAATCAGTTGAATGAGTTGAGTGATTGTGCCTTGTATGAAATGTTGGAATCGTCGTTAAGAAAATATATGCACGTAAATACTTATAAATATTGGGCAGTGAAAGAAGACATTACATGTAGCGTAGCTATGTACGTGGAATAAAATCTGAATGTAGCGCAAAAGCTGTATTGCTGGGAAATGCGTTACAATTAAATATTGATATATGTCACCACACACGTGTTTACAAATAACTTTATTTTTGTTTACGGATAATTAATAATAATGTCTGTGCGTGCGTGCGTGCGTGCGTGCGTGCGTGCGTGCGTGCGTGCGTGCGTGTATTACTGGGCAGTTCCACACTTATCATTATTTGAAGGTTCGGTTAGTCGACGTTACAAATATAGGCCAAAGTGCAAATGAAACAGCCATGTTGACTGCGGCAACAGCTCTATAGAAGATTCTTACAGTAATACTTTCATTTGTTTGAGCTAAACGACAACACAGTCACAGGCATACACACAACATATCCTTTAGTTGGGTCGCAGTGACATCAGACAAAACACATTAACTCTTTTCGCTTGAGTAGTTTCTTGAACACAGTAATGAAGGAAAAACCCGTGCGGTTTTATTCACACATTACCTCACGTGGCGGTACCGTTCTGCATGAATGCGCACAGTCGTCTTCACCAACGATTCGCTGAATGAGCCGTGTAGGGGGATTCTCTGACGCTCATCTGTTTCAAAGAGACACCTCTGCTGCATTGGCAGATCCAATCTCAATGTCTGTTCTTTAGAAATCTCCATATATAAGGCAGGCCTACATAGTAAACGACGTCTTCCTTCAAGATATTTTCAGGCATTCCACAGGGGCTTTCCCAACGTCATCTAGACTGCCAATTATCTTTGTGCCGCTTTGAGTAATTGACCATCAGTTTGCACATGAATCACCAGGTGTTCTGATTAATGCTACTTCTTTTCTATGGATTTGAGGACGTCTTGTGTAACCTTTAGGCTGTCCGCTTTAAGTACGTTGCCCATGGCTCAGCTCTGAGTAGAACATTAGCTTGGACATACGTCTATATACTAATAACTCTGGCCAAAACAGGATAAGGAAAGGCGGCACACAGCTATTGAATTACCAAAAACTCACCATATTCTGGATATAGATGTTTGGGAAGCAGTGCAGACTACAAACAGACACTAGATGACGCCGACAGTCCATGGAAAGACCACTCACGCTACGGGGGTCGTTGATGGTGACATATTACCAAATAAAGAAATACTTGTGAGGTTCTTACTTATTTTAAACTGTTGCAACCATCCTGGTGCGCCAGGGGTCGCTGCTGCTTATTACGTCAGTACCAGATCGTATCTAGTCTCTACTAACACATCTCTTTAAAAAACTCCTCTTTTAACGCCATCTAATACAATCGTCCACGAGGAGTGTAGTCGGCCTCCGGTCATGTCATGTCAGTGAAGCGTCACAGTTGACAACGTTGTCGCGCTGACATTTTTTCGGGCGTTAAAAACGTTCCGGTTGACGTTTCTGCGCATGCGCGATATATGTACAATCATCAATGTGCAGCGAAAAGACAAAGCATTTATGGTATAAATACTACGGGTTGTTCGTTAGGATGTATATAACCTATCAAAAAAGTGATTTGTCACAAATTAACACCAGACAAACAAGTTTTGTGGCATATTTTGATAGCAAGCGTAAATCAC
>JAODUO010001075.1:65000-172500 GCA_025642075.2 Ridgeia piscesae | reverse complement strand
TCACATTGGCCGTGTGAGATAGCATACTGGTCTGTTACATCGTTCTCATTTGCCGTTACATCGTTCACATTGGCCGTGTGAGATAGCATACTGGTCTGTTACATCGTTCTCATTGGCCGTGTGTGATAGCATACTGGTCATTTACATCGTTCTCATTTGCCGTTACATCGTTCACATTGGCCGTGTGAGATAGCATACTGGTCTGTTACATCGTTCTCATTTGCCGTTACATCGTTCACATTGGCCGTGTGAGATAGCATACTGGTCTGTTACATCGTTCTCATTGGCCGTGTGTGATAGCATACTGGTCATTTACATCGTTCTCATTTGCCGTTACATCGTTCACATTGTGCGTGTGAGATAGCATACTGGTCTGTTACATCGTTCACATTGGGCGTGTGAGATAGCATACTGGTCTGTTACATCGTTCACATTGGGCGTGTGAGATAGCATACTGGTCTGTTACATCGTTCACATTGGGCGTGTGAGATAGCATACTGGTCTGTTACATCGTTCACATTGGCCGTGTGAGATAGCATACTGGTCTGTTACATCGTTCACATTGGGCGTGTGAGATAGCATACTGGTCTGTTACATCGTTCACATTGGGCGTGTGAGATAGCATACTGGTCTGTTACATCGTTCACATGCTCCGTATATTGTATACTATGTCACGCCACCAGACACACACGCACGCACGCACGCACGCACGCACGCACGCACGCACGCACGCACGCACACACACACACACACCACACACACACACATATATAATATATATATATATATATATATATATATATATATATATATATATATATATATATATATATATAATAATATATATCTATACTACATATACATACTCAGGTTTGTAACTCGAACATATTTTTTACTAAGTTATCCTACCACCCTTCAGAAGATAAGCGATGCCTTTCATTCGAAATCGGCGTTTTGCCTACGATTCTTATGGAGCTCACGGTTTATACCAAACTTTAGACGAAAGTATTTTCTGCAATTGTTCCCACGGGTGCGAACACTCTTGGGATAAAAAGAAAAACATTTTTTTAGTACTCAACATATGTGTCTGTTCGTGTTTTAAAAATCAACACCTGTGCCCTTACCAGTGCGTGTAGAAGACGGGTGGTTTACAAGTAGATATACGTGCAATGTGCTCCTACTTTCAGGCGGGATGGTGCTGTGGGTGTTGGTTATCTCTGTATTCACCATCACTCCAGTTACGGCCCGCGATGTCTCAATGAATGGCATCTTTCTGAGCAAGAAACTACACAGATTCGCCGAAGACATCATGGGTCTTCCCAGAATGCAGGTATACGTTCTAGCAGTAAATACACCACATTCATGCATCTACTGTAAATCAACATTACAGGTAGTCAGTTATATTGTGGCACTCCGCTTTAGAAGTTTTGGTAAATTTATTTGAAACTTTATTTATTCGTGACAGACGAACCACTGCATAGAACGTGGTGATGCAAATCAGCGTCTCACACTAAATTACCCGTATTATATTTCGTCTTTGCGCAGTTCCACCAATTTGGCTATGTGTCGCGGTGTGACGGTCTGAAACCTCAATACTTCAGTTTGTCATCGGTTTATGCATATTGCGCATGACTCATACATGTTAAAAGTTAGCAGCTTGCCAGTCTGGGATATAGGCTATATCTGGACCAGGATGTCGTCCCATCTCGTTTTGAGTGTTGTTTATGTACGTATATGTCAAACGTCTTCTTTGACCATACATAAACACTGTCACTGTCGAAACTATGCGTGACTCATGCATGTTATAGCTTACGTTAATGATTTATTAATGGCTTACTTTCTTGCAATTATTATTAATAAACATAACAAAAGCTCACAATCAGCGTTACTTGTAATTATTTATAAAACAAGTTGTTTTATTAATATCCTTGTCTCAGAGCGTTGTATATCTTACTGCTTCGCCACAGCAGTATTTTCCAACGCCATTTATTATATTTTATAGCACGTACAGCGTAAATACAATTATTCGCTTTTTCATGACATATAGATGTCTCTGTCAGTTTGGTATGAGCGGAACTGTCTACTGGCGTGAACACATACGCGCACATAACTGTAGGGAAAAGTAGGTCGTTGCAAAAGCGCGAGAAAAATGATTATTATGTAACACATTCGCTGCATGGGTTATGAACTCAGTGTCGACTTTCTGGCCCAAGGTCAAAGTTGATCGGCCACCTGAGGTCACGCCAGTCGCGCGCACATGCCCATACGTGGAACGACATCCGAGACCGGATATGCGTTCCAGACCGTCAGAGCGGGACTAACAAAGACATCCGTCTCTCTTTTAAAGGGATTCTTTAGAACCCAAGAGGGAGTCTTTCGTGTCTCAACTTATAACGAAAAGGGCATCTTTGATAACCTTATGCTCTTTGTAATGTAGATACACTGTTCTGTATAGTTCATGTAATTTATGCCTTTAGCATCAAACTTGATACACGTCTCCCCCATATAACCATATATATATATATATATATATATATATAATATATATATATATATATATATATATATATATATATATATATATATATATTATACGAGACATAGGCGGTCAAGCAACAGTAGGTCGAGTCCAAACTAGAAACCCCGAGTATGCGGAGTTATTTGGGACACGAAATGATTTTTTCGATGTATTATTAGGGTCATTAGTGATTACAAAAACATAATTCTCATGGCATGAATGCACAAGGTTACACGAAAAAGTTAAAATAATTAGAAATTGTGTATATTACAAAGAGTTATATATTCTCTAAGAAGTTCTTTTTTATTATAATTTCGCACATGAAATAATCCCATTTGTCCCAGAAAATCCCCTTAATGTATATGTTAATAAATGTAACGTTTAAACAAATGATGTATGTCTTCAACGTTCACTGTCCGTCAAATAGCATATAATTAGTTGAAAACTATGTTCGTAATTTGCATTTTCCTTCCGCGAATTAAATGATCATTTACAGTTATCTTGGTAATATCGCGGACGTCGATCGTGTGGTGTAACTGCACAATTATTTTATGTTCAACGTGATCGCAATGTTCTCACATTCACGTCAATAAATCTAGCAACTCATAAACTATAATCTAAGAACATTTAATGCTGCAACATACGGGATTTGCGTCCGCGCGGTAAGAACTGCCAGTCGACTTGAAATATTTCATATTGCCTTTTTTGCATGATATTTAAACGGTGATGTATGTATCTATAACGGTGATTATTTAATATTTGTCGCAACAGTACTGCTTTATTCATGTGTATGGTTATAGTAACAGCGACTGTTTTAGGAGTTAATTTCAGATGTGCATTTTTTCAATCCCAGCGAATACTGGACGACGGTCAGTTCCGGCAATCGAAGATAGACGGCGAATTGGTCATCACTAAGGTAGGTCAATTTAAATATGACATTAGAGGACTTAATTGTCCAAGTACTGTAATTCATATGACATGTTCGATTCACTATGACGACTTCAGCTACGTAAAATAATAATCCCAACCGTCCTCATGTCATGTTGAACAAGACATGATCCGCTGATTCTTCGCTAAGAATATGTAAATTGCCACATAACACACAGTGTACATGTGGATCTTACGAATGCTTTCATATATCTATACAATCAATACTATGTCTTAGTTGATGATCTTGAACACTTTCTCGTATCCGACACAGCGACAACGGAATGACTCTTTAAAAGTGGACGCCATATGCACGACGCATACCCCATGCATGACACGGCTGACAGTCATCCACGGGGGGACGGGGGAACGGGGGGACGGGGGGTGCTGTTGGAAAATTGTCGTTACCGCGGCGGTCTAAATTTGGGTTCTTGTCTGCTTGGATCAGCTTTTCTCACTGAGGACATACACCGGCCCGCTACCAAAATCTCAGTTAAAGCGTTTAACGAACAAAACATACGTACGTACGTACGTATGTACATATGTACGTATGTACATATGCACGTATGCACATATGTACGTATGTACGTACGTACGTACGTACGTACGTACGTATGTATGTATGTATGTATGTATGTATGTACGTACGTATGTATGTACGTATGTACGTATGTGTATACGTATGTATGTATGTACGTATGTATGTACGTATGTACGTATGTACGTATGTACGTATGTACGTATGTATGTACGTACGTGTGTAGTGTGTACGTGTGTACGTGTGTACGTGTGTACGTGTGTACGTGTGTACGTATGTACGTATGTACGTATATACGTATGTACGTATGTACGTATGTACGTATGTACGTATGTATGTATGTATGTATGTATGTATGTATGTATGTATGTATGTACGTATGTATTAATGCTTGAGTGTATGGATAGATGGATGGATGGTAGGATGGACGAATGTATGGGCGGCTCGTTGGATGGACGAATGGATGGATGGATGGATGGATGGATGGATGGATGGATGGATGGATGGATGGATGGATGGATGGATGGATGGATGGATGGATGGATGGATGGATGGATGGATGGATGGATGGATGGATGGATGGATGGATGGATGGATGGATGGATGGATGGATGGATGGATGGATGGATGGATGGATGGATGGATGGATGGATGGATGGATGGATGGATGGATGGATGGATGGATGGATGGATGGATGGATAAATCATCCGTTTCCTGTCGTCACTCGCAGCTAGAGAAAAGCCTGACGGATAAATTCGAAGTGACGTTCGAGTCGCTGGAACAGATCAAAAAACAACTGGAGCAGGACTACACTACTTACACGGAAATGACATCATACACGAGATGTTGCCAGTACCCTAATACAACCGTCGAGTACGAACCCCGACTGAAGAAAAAGGTGTGTTACATTCGATTATCCCTTTAGCATAAATATGTTCTTAGTAGATAACAGCTAGGTAGGTTCTTATAATTTTATGGGTTCTCTTATATGAAAAGGAAATGCTTATGTGTGAGTTCTAGCGTGGTGTCCAATCCTCAGTATTGCTCAAAGCGCTTTATAGTTTCTTCCCTGGAAGCCTGTCCAATCGAACTCTATATCGGCTTCTCTGGTAAGCATCCAACCACGCTGCAATTAGTGCGCAAAGACTATACGTACAGCAATATCCACCACTGTCTATAGCCGGGTAGTTATTTATACAGCTGAATGAACTGGAGCAATGCAGAGTGAAAACACCTCCTCGTGGTTTGACACGGCAGTACAGGATTCGACCAGTGGAAAGAACAAGAACAAGAACAAGAACAAGAACAAGAACAAGAACAAGAACAAGAACAAGAACAAGAACAAGAACAAGAACAAGAACAAGAACAAGAACAAGAACAAGGGAACCCGTCATTCGTAATTGGTGCGAGAATGTAGAACTCAAAATCCTGACCTGCTGAGACAAATCTTGACTTCAGATTTGGAATCAATATATTGGATTTCATCTAAAAAATATCCCACTAGCAGAAGTTGCAGTATTGCGAAATAGACTAAATAGACAAAATTAACTAAGTGCAAGAAAGCAATCCACGAAAAACGGCTAATTCCTACGTGAAATATGTACGGTTATTACATTATCAGGCGTTTTTATTACATTATCAGGCAATTTATTACATTATCAATGACAGTAATGAGATTGGTGAGCCATAATATATACGGTTAGTAAGACACATTAAAATTGTAATAATACTAATCAACACTAAAATTGGTAAAATAAATTAATTAAGTATATAAATAAGTACTCTAAATAATAAATAATTTATTAATTAATTATGCAAGTAATATTCCTTAAAAGGTTCTTTGATAAAACACAATGTGGTAACATTAATAATATTTACTAAAATTGGTAAATAAATAAAATTAGATAAATCAGTACAATAAGTGTATGGAATAAAAAAGTATACAGTATATACAGTATGCTAAAAGTTAGCATTCAAAATAAAAATGGCACAGAGTATAAACGATTTCTTGAATAGGTTCTTTGTAGCTAGTGGAACCTTTAGACGTCTCCCTGGCGGACGTTTCTGAAAAGAAACGGGTTTATACTCACCCGTTGCTGCAGGTCGACTACGGGAACCTCTGCTACCGGAAGTCGACGGACACGCAAGGCCCAAGCGTTGTTCCGGCGTCAGATGACCTCTTGACCATTTTCAAGAATAACTTCCAGAGTCGACCGGCGATGAAGTGGCAATATTTCGGTAGCGAGGAGGGCATCTTTGTCACGTACCCGGCACGAGCGAACCCGTGGAAGTGTGGAACGTACGACCCCCGATACAGGTACGGTACCTCTCCTGCACAATCGAACCTGTCGCGGAACAATAACAATTAATATATATATATATATATATATATATATATATATATATATATATATATATATATATATATATATATATATATATATATATATATATATATATGTTCTATAAATTACAATTTTCACGTATTTTAATGTCATCTCAACAAAGACGCCGGGCGTCTTTTGACTTTTCTGTCCAACCGCTTGGTTGATGCACTACGTGATCAGCCATTTGACGATGTGTAGATTTAAGACTACGCTGCTTCTTAAATCGAGATGGCCATTCTCCTTATAAAATTCAGTGGTGATCAACTATTCAACTGTAAAGAAAAGTAGGGGTAGACCCCTACTTTGCTCCATGTGTGGATGATATCAGTTGATATAATTATCAATAACACGCACGCACGCACGACACACGCACACACACACACACACACACACACACACACACTAAATAATATATTATATATATATATATATATATATATTTATATATATATATAATACATACATACATACATACATACATACATACATACATACATACATACATACATACATACATACATACATACATACATACATACATACATACATACATAATATATGTGAGTGTGTGTGTGGAACACGCACCACCCATAGATACAACACGCGCACACTCACGCGTACATACATTCACAGACAGGCACGCATTCATAAACCCCCTGAAGACCGGACAAACTTGTCACGATCTATCCATGTGTTTTCAGGCCCTGGTACGTGGAGGCGGCGACGGCCATTCCTAAAGACATTGTCGTTGTGCTCGACCGGTCCGGCTCCATGAAAGGCCGAATGATGCAAATCGCCAGAGAGGCAGCCAAGACGGTCGTCGAAACGCTGAATCCCAACGACCGCGTACGTTGAACTCGTACCAAGGGGCTTCGTAAATCTAAAACAATTCCAATAAATAAAACTGGAAGTGGGTATCAAGGGTTTATTTGGAATAGAAAATTCGATATAAAATGAGTTTAATACTCCACCGTTGACATAAAACAGGAACCAATTCAGCTCTTTATATACATTTTCAGGTGTTCCTGTAAATGTGTGGTGACTTTTTGATATAATAAACCAATTGTAATGTATTGAAGTAGTACTAAAGTAACTCTGAATTATATTAATTAAAAACGCACCAGATAATGAAGCAGTTCTTGGTCCTGTTGGTTTTTGCAAGACGTCTGTGTATTTGGGGCTGTGCGATTTGCGTAAAGAAATGTGTCCGGATATATAATGTTCGTAGCACGTCCAGGTATATATATATATATATATATATATATATATATATATATATTATTATATATTATTATATAATAATAATTATTATAATTATAATTGTATTTATATATATAATTTATATATATATATATAATTATATATACATGCACACATACACATACATACATACATATATATATAATAATATATATATATATATATATATATATATATATATATATATATATATATATATTATAATATACAATTATATATTATAATATAATTATAATATATTACCTAAGTATATATATATATACATAATTATAATATATATATATAATAATAATTATATATATATATATATATATATATATATATATATATACATATATCTCTACAGCATGGATATTGTGCTGTAAATGACTTACTGTTCACAAGTTGTTCGTTCGTTCCGCGTGCAGGTGGGCGTGGTCGTCTTCTCCACAGAAGCGTTCACTCCGACCGGCACGCCCAAGGTTCGTTGCTACAGTCGGGAGCTGTCGTTCGCAACCAGCGAGAATCGGGCCTACCTACAGAGCTACATCGACGGCATACAGGCGAAGGACGGTACCAACTACACGGCCGCGCTCGTCAAGGCCTTCGGTCTCCTCGCCAAGTCACGCGGCCTCGGGCCGGGCAGAAGAGGTGAGAGGGCTGTCGTGTCCGAAACCTTTGCTGATAGGAAGATATTCAATAGTCGGTATACGTGTGAGAAACCGAAACCGGATTTGTGCAGATGAAATTGCTCCTATAAATTTCCACTATGCACTATGTATTGATTCCGCATGACCAAATATCGAATTTCTCCTTCTCTTCTCTTCTCTTCTCGTCTCGTCTCGTCTCGTCTCGTCTCGTCTCGTCTCGTCTCGTCTCGTCTCGTCTCGTCTCGTCTCGTCTCGTCTCGTCTCGTCTCGTCTCGTCTCGTCTCGTCTCGTCTCGTCTCGTCTCGTCTCGTCTCGTCTCGTCTCGTCTCGTCTCGTCTCGTCTCGTCTCGTCTCGTCTCGTCTCCTCTTCCCTCCTCACCTCTGCCCTCCTCACCTCTCTCCTCGCATATATGTAATGTGTATATGTTGTTAGGTATGTTTGTCTACTTTTCAAAGTCGATTGCTGTTGATGTCGATTTCTATCGTTTTCTATCGTTTCTTTGTTACAGCCAAAGCGATCCTATTTCTAACAGACGGCATGCCGACGAACGCAGATGCGCCTGCAATTCTCAAGACACTAGCTAAGCTGAATGGTCAACTCAACAACGAAGTCGTCATTCTCACGTTCGGGGTGGGCGAAGGTATACGTTTGTTTGCAACAATTGCTGGGTTTTTTAGAGTTTCATAAACGAAATGCGTTAAACTTGTACAACTTGTTAAGTTGCTAAATAGGTTATCTACAATACGGTGCGATTAAACCATTTGGCTCGTTTAGTTTGACAACAATTCGTTATAATCTTAACGTTTTATTGACCAAAGAAAATTCAAATGCAGAAACTGTTTTTGACTTGACATTAAACGCAATTTAGCTATCAATTTACTTTCAGTATAAAATTATGTATGGGTATCTATTGCTCATTAGAACATTAAATACTAATTACAATAAAACCGAAATAAATGTGATGACATCCGAGAAATAAAATAATTCAAACTACAAGAAATAGGAATAGTTCGTATTAACACTCCAACTCCATACATATGCTGTTTAACCTTCGCGAAATATGTTAATTAATTTTTGTGGTTACAAGATAAGTATCACGCATGGTAGGCTTTTTAAATATTTGCGTACTTTGACTGAAATTATAAAAATATTAGGAGTAATAATAATAATAATAATTTTTTTTATATAGCGCTAATTCCCGCATGGCGGATCGATGCGTTGCTCAAGAAATATACTAAATGTATATTAATAATTAGAAATGTAAATTATATAAATTAATATAAATCATAATAAATTTTTGTTTTAAGATGTACTAGTAAACCTTTGTATGAACGTTATATAAATTAATTCAAAATAAATTAAACACTGCTTTTAAGATGTATAGTACTACAACTTGACATGTAAAGTATATAAATTAATATAAAATTAAAACCTTTACTAAAACTATGTACGTAAATATACAAATCTATAAATGAATATTAAACATATACACTTGATTAAAACGTGTATGACACTAAAAAGAAATTCTAAAGCAATGTCCATCGTTTCAAAACATTTGGAATTAATTGAAATGTCTAATAAAAAGATATCTTTAAACACTTTCTAAACATAGATAATGTCCCGGATGCACGAATGCGCTGTATAATTCTCCAATAGCTGTGCCTACCAAATGAAGGTAACTGCCCGTGCCGTTTGAATGTGAACAGAACAATCAAAGAACAGTCGAATGAGACGTCCACGTATCTTATTACGTCTGCAGGTCTGCAGAGCAGCGCGCGAGAGTTACTGTGGAACATGTCGCAACAAACGTCAGCAAATTCGACGAGAGGTGACATCACGGTAAGCGCGTGTTTTAGGGGTATTTCTTCAAATGCTATGGTGAATAAAAATGACTTCAACGTGAACGGATCAGTCACTGTTTGAAAGGGGAAGTTAACGCTGTCAGAGTCTTGTTGGTTGATGAGTGACGTGGATGATTGCTTTGAAAAACTCTGAATTTAAGCTCAACCTGTGAAACCGCACATTGGATAATGGTCGCCGATCAGATGATAATAATAAACACTTATTTCAGCCAACCATGTGTTGTGTTACATGCAATGTTTACGATACCAACGGATCATTGTATTGGGATTTCACCTGTAGTTTATCCGACTGGACAAAGGTTAACTTGCTACACTTAGCACATAATTTAATTTGATGAGATTTATCAGACTGATAGCAATTCCACTCAACAAAAATAAATATATTGCTTACCCTATGCGGATTGCAACCAGCAAGCGTATGTGTATATTTCCAGCGCGGGGAATTCAAGTGGGTTCGGAATGTGACGAATCTGCGATATCAGCTGGCGTCCTATTACAACATCTTCAGTGACGCACACCGCATTCAACACCCTATCATGACCGTGCCGTACATCGACTACTCGGGTCTAGGTAGGCACTAGGCAGACATATAAGGTGAAAGCAGCACTTCGTGTTATTATGGTGTCTTGACCAAAAACAAACAAGTCAAATATTCTATTGATGAGTTTATTTGTTTAGCTGCACATTGGGCAGTGCATCACGCAAACGCCCGTTGACATGGTTGCAGGATTTATTATATTTTCGAAATTCATCCAGGCTGGAGAACACGGGACCCAATATTTCAAAAGGTTTTACTTCGAGTTTCAGCCGCGGAATTTCATATTTATCTACATCAACATAATGATAAATATGCCAGGTACAAATATATCACTGGATGTACGCACGCATTGTGCATAAGAAGTTATTGACGTTTGAAAATGCTTACCGCTTTTTTAAACTATTGTTAGCTATCAGTCGTTCCTCACGTCAGCACACGTTTGCAAATAGGCCAAGTGCTCTTGTGCACGTTGTGTATTTGCAGCAAATGCAGCTATGAGAGAGAGATATATATATACGAGCTTCATTTATAGGTTCAACATGAGTACGACCACTTCATAACAACGCTACTAACTGCACATTTTACATACACTATCGTAGGCTTTAAAATAGCATTCTCCTGGCGATATATGTTTAGCAGGCATCATCATGGCCATTAGCTTCTGCAAGTAAGTTTTGACTTGGGAGTAGGTTCCGATCCTTTTTTTGCGAATTGCGTATACACACGTTACTATAAAAATATATACTATATATATATATATTTAAATATATATAGTATAATATAAAAATAAAATATATATATATATATATATATATATATATATATATATATATATAATATAAATAAATATACAGCTATAGTTACTATATAATTATATATATATATATATATATATATATATATATATATATATATAGTAATAAAAATGTCTAGATAACAGCGTCATAGTTACTCATGTTATGTTTGCTGTGTCGATAGTTATTCGACTGCATGCCCTACATGCCCGCTACGGTGCTTTTTACGTTATGCATACGAGCAACTGTAATAGTAAATTAATGCATAGTTTCTTTTGTAAAACAGTTGAGTCACGCACTGTTTCAGCAGGCAGGGTTGTTGTATGGGCCAAAAGTAAACGACGACACTAGACGCGTATATCGGTATAACGGGTATACGCAATTCGCAAAAAAAGGATCGGAACCTACTCCCAAGTCAAAACTTACTTGCAGAAGCTAATGGCCATGATGATGCCTGCTAAACATATATCGCCAGGAGAATGCTTTTAAAGCCTACGATAGTGTATGTAAAATGTGCAGTTAGTAGCGTTGTTATGAAGTGGTCGTACTCATGTTGAACCTATAAACGAAGCTCGTACAAAGCGACATATTAAGTCCTCAGGGCCGATCAAAGCGCTTTACCCTTTACTCCCCAGTGTACCTATGCAATTGGAAGCCATCTACTTCCCACGTCTTTATATCTGTAAATGTTATCATGTCGGCTTGCAGGTGTGATTACATCGATGTGTCTCCCTGTCTTCTCTCCGCCGCGAAAGCTCCGCGGTGTGGCGTCCATTGACATGAGCATGTCAGATCTCATCTCTGACGTCACTTACTTTAAAGTAAGTCATGCTACGATTTGTGATTTTCTGTTTATATTTTTACGTTAAGACAATCGATAAACAGGCTATCCCTGCAATAAGAACGTATTGTGTCAGTCTCTTGGGTGCCCGCCTTAGAGCCCGCTTCCTCTACTACTAACGGCGAGATGTCGTAGAGAACAAAGCCTGCGTCTGTTTCCAGCACGGGCAGGGCTCGTACGCCTTCATCGTGGATTCGAACGGACGAACCCTCACACATCCACTCCTACAAAATCCATTTGGCTCTTACGAGACTCCCCCGGTCTTTACAGACATCGGCTTGTTGGAACCGGCATATGACGCCAAAGATGTCATCGCATCTATGAAGAGGTAAGGTTTGAATCAACGACATTATCGCATCGCGAGGTGAATATACAATTATTTAGTAACACAAAAAGTATACGATATTTGTCTCGCGAGTAATGTCACCTCGCTAATCAGATAGTGTATATGCAATGCCGTGGATGACATTAACTTTGAGGTTTCACTGTACTCTATTTTGTTTGTTTACGTTCCTTTTTACACTGCGTCAGCGTCCACAAGACGAAACTGAAGCCAGTTCTATTGTATGACACAAACCGCTTGTAGCAGGCGACTCACATTAATTACTTAATGAATTATATAAATCCATATTGTTATTATTAAGCAACTATAAGTCCATCGTTCGGATGACGCTACTGTTGTCATAATCCCTCGATTGTGGTCATACATTTGATTGATGGCAAATCTCGTGTGTCATCGGGAACATATCAAAAGGCAACAGGAACTGGTAGGCAGAAGATATCATTGATTCTGGTAAAGCAACGTAGAACGGGACTATTTCACTCTGTTTCTGGAAACGACTTTATGACGTAAATGGTCAGCGGGCATTTTCGATGATTCTGCATGTCAACGTTGCGTGTGTCGTAGTCAAAGCAAACCAGTGACTACAAAATAGCAATAATTCTTGAAGTATCGGGCATTTGTTTTAATATTCAGGTGTTTCACACGGTAAGCCCGTTCTATGCGCCATGTTGTAATCTATGAAAGTTGGGCATTTGAGGATGACGCTGCGTATGATACCTTAACGCACACGATACCTTGATTAGATGTTGCGACAAGCCGGTGTGTGTTGTCCTCGGTGTGTCTTGCTTACGTGGTAACTACGTCTCTTGCCAGAGGAGAAAACGGAACTAAGGTGGTGCTGACGGCGCTGATAGAGAGCAGGGGCGACCCCAGGCGTGACGGAGTGGCCGCGACTAGAGTGAATGCGTCGTATCACTGGAGACATGTGAGTGGGTAGGGCTTTAACTAACAGTTCTGTCCCAGGGGATCGATTGTCCGTGTATCGAGCCATAGTGGTTTCACTCACTCCTGCTTTCACCAGTAGGTCGGGAATGTCGACTGAACACCGTTTCCCATCGTGTTGCAGCATTCCAATTGTGTATATAAACTGCTCGACCACTGCGACCACTGCGGGGCACCGGGGAACTACTGATGTGTCTTGTTGTCATTCCGGCACTGCTCATGCACACACACGCACACACTCACACACGAACGCAAGCACACACGCACGCACGCACGCACGTGCACACACACACACACACACACACACACACTATGTCTATCTGTATGTCTGTCTGTCTGTCTGTCTGTCCGTCCGTCCGTCCGTCCGTCCGTCCGTCGTCCGTCCGTCCGTCCGTCCGTCCGTCCGTCCGTCCGTCCGTCCGTCCGTCCGTCCGTCCGTCCGTCCGTCCGTCCGTCCGTCCGTCCGTCCGTCCGTCCGTCCGTCCATGTCTGTCTGTCTCCCTGCCTGTCTCCCTGCCCACCCGCCCGCCTGCATGCATGCATTCTGGGCGTCCGTCCGTCCGTCCGTCCGTCCGTCTGTCTGTCTGTCTTGCATATACATGAACACGCATATGTACGTACGTACGTACGTACGCACACACACACACACACACACACACACACACACACACACACACACACACACACACACACACTATGTCTATCTGTCTGTCTGTCTGTCTGTCTGTCTGTCTGTCTGTCTGTCTGTCTGTCTGTCTGTCTGTCTGTCTGTCTGTCT
This sequence comes from Ridgeia piscesae, assembly GCA_025642075.2. NCBI lineage: Eukaryota > Metazoa > Annelida > Polychaeta > Sabellida > Siboglinidae > Ridgeia > Ridgeia piscesae. Next base: position 158,141 of record JAODUO010001075.1, on the reverse strand, counting down.
GTCTGTCTGTCTGTCTGTCTGTCTGTCTGTCTGTCTGTCTGTCTGTCTGTCTGTCTGTCTGTCTGTCTGTATGTCTGTCTGTCTTGCATATACATGAACACGCATATGTACGTACGTACGCAGACACATAGATGTTATTCTTAAATTGCAGTTAATAATATTTATTATAATAATAAATATTTAATATTAATATTTAATAATATTATATTAATAATATTATTAATATATTTATCATCATCATCATCATCATTACTGGTTCTGACAATATATCGATATGGTGGCATAAGTCCCGCACGTAAAGAAAATGTTCGATGACTTTTTTCAGTTTCGATCTTTGGGTGTATTTTATTCACCGACTGAATAGAAAAATTAGCTTACACACACACACACACACACACACACACACACACACACACACACACACACACACACACACACACACACACACGCCGATAGATCTACCCGCTTCTGCTGCAACTCGTGATGTTTTGCAGGAAGAAAACAAAACAACCATAAAACGACTCGTCTGTTTGCGTGATACCGTTTTGTGTAATGCTCTACCAGATAGATCCTAACATACACGTAATTACAGTTTCAAACCTCATGGTTTGTATATCAACCTTGCGTATACTAGTTAGTTAGATAAACGCATAGGATGCTTAATGAAATGTGATTTTTATAAGGACCAAAGGACTGCTGTTGTTATATATGTTACCTGATGTAACCTGTTGCTGATTTGACCTTTGCCGATTGTATAACCCGGGCTATATGCTTATATATGCCAAACTGTTATTCCGTGTATTATATGATAACAGTGATCTGTTGATTACTATTTTAGTAATGTTCGGTCGTCACAATCGTCATTATCATCATCATCATCATCATCATCATCATCATCATCACACTCCTTGTTATCTTCATAACGTCGTCGTCGTCACCCACAACAACCAACGTTGTGATTACTATTAACACAACTGACCTAACTGTCGTAGATTCACTACACGAACTTATCCGTGTGCATCGTCATCCCGAAGGACCGGCACGAGTTGACCATTGACCACGGTCAAGTGTCCAACCACTTCGTCTATCATCGTTTTGACCTGTCGTCACATGTCCAGCAATGCCGCTACCTGGGGCGTCTCAACACTATCGGTGAGGACCAACAACACACCGCCCATAGACTAGTGGGTGGGCGGAGACTGAAGGTCTGTGTGTAATTTTCTGTCCTATAGTTTATTATATATATATATATATATATATATATATATATATATATATATATATATATATATATATTATTATATATTTTTTTATATATATATATATATATATATATATATATATATATATATATATATATAAAATTTTTTTTTTTCATATCGCCCAAGCTGTTTACGGCACACTGAAAACGGACGGGGAAACCAGAGGCTTGAAGATAGACGGCGAATATCTTAGTCATCTTCGTTTCGCCGACGACATACTCATAGGGTAATAAAATAATAAAAAATTACAGGAAATAGTTGATGAAATAGAAAATCAAGATTTGAAGATGAACAAGTCGAAGACAAACGTGGTGATGGAAAACGAGACACCAATATATGTAAACAATACTCAGATCGAGAACGTTGAAAGTTACATCTACCTGGGACAGAGATAAAAAATCACGGCCGGGTGGAGAGCATCGTCAAGGGTATCACTGGAACACGCTTGAAGAAATAAGGCTACAACTCACGCGTACTTCCAGCAATAATATAAGGCGTTGAAACATGGGCACTCGCCACCCAAGCAAAGAACAAGCTAGCAGCTGCACAAACAGTGATGGAAAGGAGTATGTTAAACGTCACATACCGGGACAGAAAAACAAACATCTGGGTAAGAGAAAAGACAAACGTCACAGACGTGATTGAACAAGTCAGAAGACGGAAGGGCACGTCAGCAGGACACGAGATAACTGATGGACACTGCGTATCACCACCTGGAAACCCTACGAATCGAACCAACCCAGAGGAAGACCGGCGAGACGTTGGAGTGATGAATTAGACGACTACTGGAAGGGTACCAACTGGCAGAGGATTGCAATGTGTGTGTGTGTGTGTGTGTGTGTGTGTGTGTGTGTGTGTGTGTGTGTGTGTGTGTGTGTGTGTGTGTGCGTGTGTGCGTGCGTGCGTGCGTGCGTGAGTGCGTGCGTGTGTGTGTCTGATTTAACTATTCAATATATTATAACCAGTCAGATTAATTCCCAATGTACGTTAACACAATTTCTGTTACTTCTCATTAAACATAACAATGATAATCGTCGGTGATGTATTATAGTTGGTTAGTCATTATTCACTAGTGATTTAAGCGTGTTGTTATCTATTTGTTTACTAAGATCACTCCGTGGTGAAGTTCACGGGGGCAGCGTTCACGAACGCCTACAAGTACTTCGACGTCGCGGACAACAGGGAAACTACCGAACGTTACGATTACTTCATGATGGAAGAAACCGGCGACAAGCAATTCTATTTCAAGGTGGGAACAATATAATACTACCATATATGACCACAACCACTCGTAATGTGGCATCAACATAATTGTTGGGTGAAGTTTTGAATTCCTTCGCATCTACCTGACAACGCTTGAATATCTAAATGTAGAAGAAGAAAAACAATACACAATTATACCGTCTAAACGTTTAATACAACAATCCGGTTATAACCCACTCCTTGGGGAATTCTATCTGCAGGCGTAGGGCTACCGGTAATCCGGAATATCGCGCGATATACAGTAGGCGGCGCACCTTATGTGTGTGTGTTTGTCAAGGTCCATGTATTGTGTGCGTTTGTACGTGTGTGTGTGTGTGTGTGTGTGTGTGTGTGTGTGTGTGTGTGTGTGTGTGTGTGTGTGTGTGTGTGTGTGTGTGTGTGTTGTGTGTGTGTGTGCGCGCGTGGGTGTATGTGCGTGTGTGCGGTCGGGCGTGCGTGCGGGCGTACGTGCGTGCGTGCGTGCGTGCGCCCGTGCATGCGTGTGTGAATGAAGGTCGGTAGAAAGGAGCTGCCAGGTTGTAGGACGTACATTTGTTTCTGAAAATAAATAATTATTTGAAACGCGACAAACGAAAAAGATTGAACTGGAGAGACGACTTTAAGGTAGTTAAGGAGGTATCCTTCATAAAACTGTGAAGACAACTGTAACTCAGTTAAGGAGGCACCGTAGGTTTTATTTGTTTAATTTAATCTTACGTTCTTGTGACTACAACATTCATGTTGAAGGTATACTGCTTACCGATTTATGCTTAGTTACTTTAGCTTAAGCTCGGAACAATGTTCGAATTTTGAAAGATTCCTCCTGCATCACGTTCAAATGGTAAACAAAATATCCAGTTTCAAAACAAATTTGATTGGGAATAATGCCGAGGCGAGCAGAGTTAATCGCACACCCCTTTGACGTTTAACGTTGCCACATTCTAGACAGCAGACTCCCCGTTACAAATTACTGCTCGGGCAATTCTAGGCAGTGGAGCTCGCGTCCTTTCCCTTTAATACTCCCCTGACGTGATTGCAGGAGGGCGTGCGTGAGATGGTGGCGCTGACGGAGCGCATCGACACGTTCTGGAAGACACACAACACGCCGGAGGTTCTGCGCCGTTACCTCGGCTTCTACGCCGGCTTCTTCAGGGCCTACCCCGGCGCCCTCGTGCAGAAGCAGTACGACCCCGTCGTGCGCCCCTGGTCAGTGTCGGTCAGATCCCCACTCTGATACACTATCAGGCAATGCTGCACAGTAATACAGCATGTCTGTTGCTTACTGTGTCTGTTGATCTCCTACCGCCATATGTCCAGTCAGTGTCGGACGGAAGTGCGACTATGGGTGAAGGTCGCTCTTTCACTGATTCACCGATATGGGTGTGTGTGAATGCGATGCACTATTTTCATTGGCTATCGGGTCCACCGTGTCGGAAAAGGATCGCCATCAGACACAACACAGTGCTTGGTGGTGACGTAAGCATAGCAACGCACCCGATAAGTCACTGCCGGACGACATTGCCTGCTAGTGTATCGGGGCCTTTCGCGGTTGTTGATAATACAAAACAGTGCAGTTTGTGCATAAGGGGTTGGGAGGATTTAACGTCAATACGAATCGGAAACCAATATGTACCTGTACTTGAGTTGTTTTCCACGTTAGCCTCTACGTGTATATACATTGTGATAGATATTTTATTTTATAATGCGGCTAATGATAAAGGGAAATTCGTCACGTGAACGTGTCTAGACGAGGTGGAGACTCGTGCAAGTGGTCTGTTTGTAGGTACCAGAAGGCCGTCACCCATCCGAACAAACTCGTTCTAACACTGCCGTACAGAGACGCACTAGGGGGAGGTACAGTTGTGTCGATGGCGAACACACTCAGAGAAGGCAGGTGTGTACGTGTGTGTGTGTGTGTGTGTGTGTGTGTGTGTGTGTGTGTGTGTGTGCGTGTGTGGTGTGTGCGTGTGTGTGGTGTGTGGTGTGTGTGTGTGTGCGTGTGTGCTGTGCGTGTGTGCGCGTGTGCGTGTGTACGTTTGGGGTTGGTGTTATCACGTGTGTGTGTGTTGTGTTTGTTTGTGTTGTGTGTGTGTGTGTGTGTGTGTGTGTGTGTGTGAGTGTGCGTGCGTGCGTGCGTGCGTGTGTGTGTGTGTGTGTGTGTGTGTGTGTGTGTCGTGTGCGTGTGTGTGTGTGTGTGTTGTGGTAGTTGTTTTTGGCTGTGGTGAATGTGGCAGCAGCAACGGCAGCAGCAGCAGCAGCAGTAACAGCAGCAGCAGCAGTAACAGCAGCAGCAGCAGCAGCAGTAGTTCTGCCATCTCAATAACACGAGTAACGACAAAATAATAAATAGGAGCCACAGTAATAATCGTTTCACCATACCAGTCGTAGTTAGCATTATATTTACTGTCGTCATAATCATCGCTGCCTTCCTTCCGGTCGTCACGCCGTGCAGGGTCAGTGGAAGTCACTCGAGGGCCGACTCGATACTGGGAGTGATCGGCGTCGACGTCACACTGGGCTACCTGAAACAACTGCTCACTGCTATCTACCCTGTCTGTAAGGACAAGTCCTACACGTGAGTGCTCCAAGAGTATGACAGGGTTGGGTCCAAATACACATTTTGGGATCAAATACAAATACAATTCAGCCAAATCAACCTCAAACTCAAATACATTGCTTTTCCAGATTGGACACCTCCGAGTGTATACAGTACATCCCGTGCTGCAAAGACCATTTTACTAAGACAATAAACGAATCTTTAAAATCCGTCGTTAAAGAGAATATGTCACTAAGTTTAAGGAGCATTTTCAAAATACGTTTCACCAGAACGCTCTTTAAAATCAACATTAGCGGTACAGCGATATTATGTCAACTACCTGGCAGCATGCACAATTTGCGATGCACATTGAAAATAAATCGCTTTTTACAGAGAGAAACCAATAACTTCACAAGAATACAAGTGAATGAGGCACGCAATAAACGGTAGCAGGATGAGACTTGCCAATACTATTTTAGTGTGTTGACCGCTAAATTCAGCCTAGAGTATTTCGGCCCTATCCAAGCATTGTTTTCTCAGCTCTACTAGTGTTTGTGATTACGCTACAGCCTTAATGAAAAGAAGAAGCGCGAATCCAGATGCAATAAGACCGTTTTAGTCTTCGCATAAACATGTATTATTGTGGGAAGCAAATATAAGTTACGTTGATAATAGATTGCACCATGGGGAATGATAGTTTAAAGTCAAAGTCATAATCTTCCTTGTGATTGTGCCATATATTCAAACACGAAACAATGTAAAATGTCTTGGCATGTATGGTCACTACTTCGTCAAGTGGTACTCGGTGTACTTACTACTTACCGTCACGCGTGGTCTGCACTTCCAGGTGTTTCATAGTCGACACCAGTGGTTATATCGTGTTTCATGACGACTTCATTCGAAACGCTGACGAACATGTTGACTACGTCCACATCGCCGACAAGGTAAGGATCTCTCTCTCTCTCTCTCTCTCTCTCTCTCTCTCTCTGTCTCTGTCTCTGTCTCTGTCTCTGTCTCTGTCTCTGTCTCTGTCTCTCTCTCTCTCTCTGTCTCTGTCTCTGTCTCTGTCTCTGTCTCTCTCTCTCTCTCTCTCTCTCTCTCTCTCTCTCTCTCTCTCTCTCTCTCTCTCTCTCTCTGTGTCTTATTTGTTTACTTCCAGTCAAACAACGACTATGCAGCGTGTTAATTAAAGCTACATAATAAAGTTCATAAGTTCCTTGAAACACAAGAAAGACAAACCGGAAGTTGCATATATCATGACAACAATTTATGTATGTCGCGTCTATACGTACGTGACTGTGTTGTTGGACATAGATACGGTGTAAGGACAGACCTATTGACCGCTCAATCGAAGTAATTCTGGAATCCTCTTTTTGCTGTTTCGAGGCTTGTACGATTTCGTTATCTCCACATTGCTCCAGGTCACTCTGAAATGTCAGGTTCCTCCTTTAATCTTTCAACCTTCATTGTGTACTTTATTACTTACATACATTCTTACTTGGGCCTGTTTGCTCGCTGGAGATACAAACATCGGCTAGTGTCATGCAGAGTAACTGTTGTCTGTACATTTCCACCTTTTCCTACTGAGAGGTAATATTCCTCACTGGCGCAATGTACAGTAATAGTCATGGTGCACGGGGGTCGAAGTGGACACCTCGTGCTATTTTGTGGTTGCCATGGTGTTTTCTAAACTTCAAACCTTCCTTAATAATAATCGAGAGGGCAACCTGCGGTGTACATCGCTCCAACAATTGCATTTACATTCAGGACTATGTTGTTTCTTAATGGCCGCGTTGTATTTATTTCTCTTTCCATATTTTCACAGTAAATGTGTAGCAACAAACATAAGTGTAGTATCAAAACAACAGGAATGACGAGGACAAATGTTTATGGCAATATCGTATTGATTTTCTAGAAATCCAGGTACAAAACAAATAAAGACAACGCTGCCATCAAGAGGCGACATATAGGCCTGAATATAAGCGCAATTTTCGGAGTGAGGTACACTGATTTGAGAGGGTTGCCCTTTAGAATAGTATTCGGGAGGGTTTGAAGTTTACTAAAATACAGGACAACCAAAAATTAGCACGAGGTGTCTACTACCTCCAAAAGTTGGACCCATGCGCCCCGACTATAACCAATAGAAATAGTCGTGAACGGGCATGTATACGTCATCATTAGATCCAGGCACGTATACGTCATCATTAGATCCAGGCACCTATACGTCATCATTAGATCCAGGCACCTATACGTCATCATTAGATCCAGGCATGTATACGTCATCATTAGATCCAGGCACCTATACGTCATCATTAGATCCAGCCACGTATACGTCATCATTAGATCCAGGCACGTATACGTCATCATTAGATCCAGGCACGTATACGTCATCATTAGATCCAGGCACGTATACGTTATTACATTATTATTAGATCCAAGCACGTATACGCCATCATTAGATCCAGGCACGTATACGTCATCATTAGACCCAGACACGTATACGTTATTACGTTATTATTAGATCCAGGCACGTATACGTCATCATTAGATCCAGGCACGTATACGTTATTACGTTATTATTAGATCCAGGCACGTATACGTCATTATTAGATCCAGGCACGTATACGTCATCATTAGATCCAGACACGTATACGTCATCATTAGATCCAGGCACGTATACGTCATCATTAGATCCAGGCACGTATACGTCATCATTAGATCCAGGCACGTATACGTCATCATTAGATCCAGGCACGTATACGTCACTATTAGATCCAGGCACGTATACGTCATCATTTGATCCAGGCACCGCCAAACGTTTAGCGCGTAGGAATGCGATTTTATACAAGTTTATTTGCGAAAGGTGGCAATTGTTTCAGTTAATTGTGTAGTGATTGTGAGTTGAGTGTTGAGTGATTGTGAGTTATATTTATCTGTGGTTCCCCCGGTGCTTTCTTGAAATAATATTCTTCCTGAATAAAAACATGAAGGTTTCCATTCTATACAAATCATTATGTGCAAATCTGTTCAATATTATCTGACAGTTTTTACGCATTCTCAACTATCTGTCTCTGGTAACTAACGCAAAATAATGGCCGCCATCAAATGACGCGCGCATAGAGATGCTGACGTCACCGGAATTGCGATAGACGGACATTGCTTCTTCTTCTAGCCAGCTTTCAGCGTCTTAGATTGGGACTGCGGGGCGTTCTTTTCACGACGTCCCCGTGATGCGAAAGTTGCTCGCCCTGTTTGGCGTTACATGTTTGTTCGGAGCGGGAGCACGGGCGACTGGGAAAAGCCGCCGGGTCGGGGTAACTCCGACGGAACGTCGTATGTTCGTCCTCGCCATCAACAGCGTACGGGGTCGGGTGATGCCAATGGCGGCCGATATGGCCTTCATCGTGTGGTGCCCCTACCTCGAGATGGCGGCCCAGCGGTGGGCAGAGACATGTCGCTCCGACACAAAAACGCCTTCGTACGCTAAAAACGACACAGACGTACACATCCTGATGGCCCACCACGCCATGACGTCCAGCTATAGCATCGACGCGACGCTGAAGGCGTGGCACGCGCAGGGCAAGCACTTCGATCACGCCGCCGGCTCCTGTTGGAGAAACAGCTCGTGTAGTCACTACGTGGCGCTAGTGTCGGCGACGGCGGAAACCGTCGGCTGCGGTATCGCCAGGTGGGGACAGACCACAGTTATACTAGTAATAATAACAACAATGACAGTAATAAAATAACAATAATAATAGCAATAAGATAAATTGTATTGCGGACGAATTCTTGGAAGCCAAGCTCACATGTATGTGTTTGTCGTATTGAATTATAAGATTCCGAGCCTGATAAAGGTAACAAAGGGACCAAACACACATAAACGCACGCGCACACGCTCTAACTGGATTTTTATTTAAAGAAGAAGGAAGGCGGACTATTATAGAAGGAATTAAACATACAATATCGATTACTCAATAAAATAATATATTATACACTGTCGCTCTGGTTTGTTCCCCGATAGTTCATAAGCAATTTCTTAAAACCACCCTTTGTTATTAACGGGAAAGCCAATTTGGCATTTACACTGACGACATAACTTAACAATTAGACCAAAACAACCAATAGACACAAATCAACGAACGGTCACTGTAAACATGAAACGGTAATCCACCTCCAGGTGTCGCACCGCACCCTACGTCTACGTCATCGCGTGCAACTTCGGCGTCACGAGGGATAATGTCACTTCCGGTGGCCAGCCGTACGCGTCCGGCCCGCCGTGCAGCGCATGTCCGGCCGAGCGGCCGACGTGCGAGCGGAACCTGTGTCGACGACAGCCGTTGTGCGTCTACACGTCATGTCCGGTCGGCTACGTGCCCGACCCGGCCACGTGCGAGTGCCGCCGGTCGGCGAGCGCCCTGGCGTCGGCGCATAAAATCAGCGCGGCGATGGTGGTATCGTCAACAGGCATCGTCGTCATCATCGTCAGCGTCCTCTTTATGATCGTCCTTCAGCACCGGAAGTACCGCACGAACGGCTGGCTGCAAGATGGCGGCGGCCGCGGAGTCCGCGCCGGAGACGGAATCGTCATCGGTGGCGGCGTCGGCGTCGCCATCGGCGGCGGTGTTGGCGGCGGCGGCGGTGGCTGCGGAGACGGTGGTGTGCCCGTGTTCTACTCAGAAGAGGAGGAACAACTGGAAGATCTACGGGAGGAGCTCCGACTTCCGGACGGGAGAAAGAAGCGCCTTGTGTGGTATTGACCGTGATCAGGTGAATGGCGTCGTTTCGTATTGGTGTCGTTCCACGTGGATGAGGTTATTACGACTGACGGTTCTGTCATGGCAGCGTTGCGCCTGCGCAGAAAAAAACGTACATAGTCGCGTATGATCGTTGTGAGGGGTTTCTGTTCGAAACAAATCTACCCTCAGCGTAGTGTCAACGTTTCAATGCGCACTCGTGTTGTGTTACATGTTCCAGTTGATTCGACATGATCAGGACTTAATAAACCTTGTATTACATCGAGTGTTGGTGGTTGCATGAGTGTTACTCCCATCGACTGTCTATTACACGATTGCATTGAATATTGACTACATGGCGTTACTTGCATCGACTGTTGATTACACTGGCGTTACTTGCATCGACTGTTGATTACATAGGCGTTACTTCCATCGACTATTGATTACACTGGTGGTACTTCCATCTACTGTTGATTACATAGGCGTTACTTCTATCGACTGTTGATTACACTGATGTTACTTCCATCGACTATTGATTACACTGGCGTTACTTCCATCGACTGTTGATTACACTGGCGTTACTTCCATCGACTATTGATTACACTGGTGTTACTCCCATCGACTGTTGATTACACTGGTGTTACTTCCATCGACTGTTGATTACACTGGTGTTACTTCCATCGACTATTGATTACACTGGTGTTACTTCCATCGATTGTTGATTACACTGGTGTTACTTCCATCGACTGTTGATTACACTGGCGTTACTTCCATCGACTGTTGATTACATAGGCGTTACTTCCATCGACTGTTGATTACATAGGTGTTACTTCCATCGACTATTGATTACACTTGCGATACTTCCATCGACTATTCATTACACTGGTGTTACTTCCATCGACTGTTGATTACACTGGCGTTACTTCCATCGACTCTTGATTACATAGGTGTTACTTCCATCGACTACTGATTTCACTGGCGTTACTTCCATCGACTATTGATTACATAGGTGTTACTTCCATCGACTGTTGATTACATTGGCGGTACTTCCGTCGACTGTTGATTACATAGGTGTTACTTCCATCGACTGTTGATTACATAGGTGTTACTTCCATCGACTGTTGATTACACTGGCGTTACTTCCGTCGACTGTTGATTACATAGGTGTTACTTCCATCGACTGTTGATTACACTGGCGTTACTTCCATCGATAGTTGATTACATAGGTGTTACTTCCATCGACAATTGATTACACTGGTGTTACTTCCATCGACTATTGATTACACTGGCGTTACTTCCGTCGACTGTTGATTACATAGGTGTTACTTCCATCGACTATTGATTACATAGGTGTTACTTCCATCGACTGTTGATTACACTGGCGTTACTTCCATCGACAGTTGATTACATTGGCGTTACGTCCATTGACTGTTGATTACACTGGTGTTACTTCCATCGACTGTTGATTACACTGGTGGTACTTCAATCGACTGTTGATTACATTTGCGATACTTCCACCGACTGTTGATTACACTTGCGATACTTCCATCGACTGTTGATTACACTTGCGATACTTCCATCGATTGTTGATTACACTGGTGTTACTTCCATCGACTGTTGATTACACTGGTGTTACTTCCATCGATTGTTGATTACACTGGTGTTACTTCCATCGATTGTTGATTACACTGGTGTTACTTCCATCGACTGTTGTTTACACTGGTGTTACTTCCATCGATTGTTGATTACACTGGTGTTACTTCCATCGATTGTTGATTACATTTGCGATACTTCCATCGATTGTTGATTACACTGGTGTCACTTCCATCCACTGTTGATTACACTGGTGTTACTTCCATCGATTGTTGATTACACTGGTGTTACTTCCATCGATTGTTGATTACGCTGGTGTTACTTCCATCGATTGTTGATTACATACGTGTTACTTCCATCGATTGTGGAATACACTGGTGTTAGTGCCATCGATTGTTGAATACATAGGTGTTATTGCCATAGACTTATGCTTATACGGGTGTTACTGCCATCGGCTCTCGATAAAACATCATTATAAGTGTGTTATTTTTGTCGACGGTTATTTACACGAGTGTTATTTCGGGGGATTTTCCACCAACTGTCAACTACACGAGTGTTGGCGTCATCGGCTGTCATATATACTCCAGTGTTCCACATGATTTCATTTCCTTTCGTTTTGAAAACCTCGTCCACGACACCGGTGAAAAACCGTTATCTACTATTATCTATGATAACTTGAATCGGTGATAGAACGAACAACGCGTATCGTTGAGTTCAACCAAAAACCACTTGTATTATCAGAAAAAACTGGACGCGATGCTATTGCAACAACTTGTGTAGAGCGCAGTGGCTCAGGGATAGAGTTTCGGACTTTCGATTAAGAGGGATCGGGTTCGAACCCTGTGCTGCGGTGTTAAAACATTAGGCAAATGTGTTCACTCTACATTGCTCCAGTTCACTCACCCGGATAAATGAGTATCTGGCTATAGACAAGTGGTGGTTATGTGTACGAGCAGCCTTCGCGCATTAATGCATATATCTAGCACATGGCTAGATGCTTCTCAGAGAAGTTGAGATGGTGTCTGATTGAATAGGTCTGTCAAAGAAGTAAAGAGTAAAGCACTTTGTGCAATCCTGAGGATTGGGTACGGCGCTGTATAAGAACTTAGTTGTTTTACTTCATATACCACACAGCCTCTGTGTGTAACACATCATTATGTTGTTGTTCTTTCTGGACCTGTGTCTCGTACATTAAGCGAAAGAGCGTTTAATAACAGCTGACTAATACATGTGTGGATACACATTTTTCTTTATTTCATTTTTATTAGTAACATTCCATCGTCAAGAATACATATTTATCTTATTAGGCCCTAATTATGTTATTGCTGTCGCCATGTTGTCGTAGCTCCTTGTAGTTGTATCACACAGCAGAATGACTGTGGTCACGTGACGGGAGAAGAACAGCCTCAGTCATTGCTCCAACGCTGAATCTCCACGCCAGTTGATCTACTAAATGTCAAACATGACATCTTATCGTTTATATAATAAACCATTGCAAAAAGGAAATTTTGAAAATCATCCAACACATGAAAAACATTTAAATAATATATCGACAACAGTTATTTAGTAACCTCGATAAACTGTACTTTTGACAGCAATGGAATGGCAATGTCGTTCGAGTCTTTGGCAGAATAAGATGATCTGGCGTATATTTGTTGTGTTGTTCCTACGTTTAAAACATCATTCTTCTGCTTCCAGACGCTGGATTGGCCGTGGCAGGGCGTTATAAATTCACCGATGTATGTCTGTATGCTCTCTTAAAACAAACAATTAATAAAAAATATGTTTTAAAATGTCTATGTTAAAACGTTAATAAAGTTGTTGTATACTGGCCAGTTAAAAAAGTCTATATGTGGTGTACGTGATTAACACGCTGGTTCCAGGAGCCTGACATCGCTAAACGCCTGATTGATAGAGGTCATCTTACTCGCGTCGGCTGCAAAGACTATACGACAAAGCACATCTTCTATACATGGAGGGTAAGGCTGTAGGTGCAGATGCGTCTGCTTAGAACACGTGCATGCGTGCGTGCGTGCGTGTGTGCGTGCGTGTTTGTGCGCATGTATATATATATATATATATATATATATATATATATATATATATAGAGAGAGAGAGAGAGAGAGAGAGAGAGAGAGAGAGAGAGAGAGAGAGAGAGAGAGAGAAGAGACAGAGACAGAGACAGAGACAGAGACAGAGACAGAGACAGAGACAGAGACAGAGACAAATAGACAGAGAGACAGAGAGACAGAGAGGGGGGGAGAAGGAGAGGGAGATGCAGAGGCAGAGGCAGAGGCCGAGGCCGAGGCCGAGGCAGACGGAGACGGAGACGGAGACGGAGACGGAGACGGAGACGGAGACGGAGACGGAGACGGAGACGGAGACGGAGACGGAGACGGAGACGGAGACGGAGACGGAGACGGAGACGGAGACGGAGAGAGACATAGTGATACAGACAGACAGAGAGAGAGAGAGGGGGGAGAGAGAGAGGGAGAGAGGGAGAGAGAGAGAGAGTGAGAGTGAGAGTGAGAGTGAGAGAGAGACAGAGACAGAGACAGAGAGACAGAGAGACAGATAGACAGAGAGACAGAGAGACAGAGAGACAGAGAGACAGAGAGAGAGAGACAGAGAGAGACAGAGAGAGACAGAGAGAGACAGAGAGAGAGAGAGACAGAGAGAGACAGAGAGAGTGATGTGTATGTGTAACTGTGTATGTGTGCGTGTGTGATTGTTGTGCGAGTGCGCGCGAACATGCATGCGTTGATGCGAGCGTGCGCATATGTTTGTTTTTATGCATCCCAGAAAATATACCTAAGCAGGCAAATTGATGTCTTTTAGTTGCAAATCGATGATGCATTCGACTTCAAAGGGCGCAGGTCGAAATACTACATGGAATCTGTTGGCGAAACGAACGTATTCGTCGGTTATAAATCAGTCGGCTCCGTGGACAGACGATGCCACAGCTGCGTAAATAGGGTGAGTAACTCTCACTTTGTCTGACACCCCGCCGTACTAATCCTCATGTATGTACGCCATGTTGCAGCAAAACACGAACGTTTCATACCAATGCCTAAACTTCGGTTAATAATACGTGCTAAAACTGAACACTACCTTCCTTAAGCGGTGTGTGTGTGTGTGTGTGTGTGTGTGTGTGTGTGTGTGTGTGTGTGTGTGTGTGTGTGTGTGTGTGTGTGTGTGTGTGTGTGTGTGTGTGTGTGTGTGTGTGTGTGTGTGTGTGTGTGTGTGTGTGTGTGTGTGTGTGTGTGTGTGTGTGTGTGTGTGTGTGTGTGTGTGTGTGTGTGTGTGTGTGTGTGAGAGTGAGTGTGTGTGTGTGTGTGTGTGTGTGTGTGTGTGTGTGTGTGTGTGTGTGTGTGTGTGCGGTGTGCGTGTGTGCGTGTGTGCATGTGTACGTGTGTGCGTGATATATATATATATATATATATATATATATATATATATATATATATATATAATTAATAACACCGTGTTGTGGTGTAATGTTTACAGTCGATCGTCAAAATGACGTCACCGATACGATGTCAGTACACTGACGCCAACATTTGCCAGTGTCCTTGTCACGAAGCTCTTGAATTCTACCACTGTCGTAACATATTTCCGCCTCGAGAGTAAGTTACAGAGAGAGTTGATAAACGGCACCAATCAACTGCTCAATAACATGTTAGTGTGTGGTGTTACTACGTGACTCCGTGTGAACGGATGGTCAGTCAATATTGGTTAATGGTTGAACCGAGATCATGGGTTTGCCTTTGTAAAAAAAAGGTAAAGGTAGTGTCTTATGCAGTAGCTAATGCTTAGCATTGCTCAAAGCGCTTTACACTTTACTCCCTGGCAGACCTGTTCAATTGAACACCATCACGGCTTCTCTGAGAAGCTTCCAACTACACGGCAATAGGGCCTGCAAGTGGGTCACGATACATGGCGTGACTCCGCGCGACTGGAGCTTATTGGGGACTAAGCGAGACTAATTGTGGACTGGACACGAATAATATTCTAACGATGGATGACAGTTGTAGCTTCCGACTGATGAATACTAGGAAAATCAGTCCATAAATACCTTGTGTTATACGTTTCTTATCTTAAATGTCCGATTTAATATTGAGTTTACCACACTATCATAGACACATGGCGATTTACGTAGTGCAGATAATCGACACGATGCTAAGCTGTATGTGTCTTTTACGGGATTTGCGTTTTACATTGCTGTACGTTGTGGTTTCGATAAGCACTTATATCTGACAAGTTGTCTAAATGCCCATAATCATAACACATGTATACGTTTGGCCCAAACAGGTCGTATTGCGCGAAAACTGGCACTCTTCATTATTAGTCAAGATCGCCACACACAAGTACTTGCCGCTCTATTGCCATGGCAACCACCATAATAATCGATTAAAATTCATGATTTCCGTGATCATTGTCACCGGCAAAATGTTCCACTGCTTCTGCTTGTAATAATCCTTCGGACAATATAACTGAAATACGCTATTTCGGGACAGTTCGATTATTACGACCAAAACAAAACAAAGTCCTGTATGTTAACATGGAGTATATAGACCTCCTACCCCCAATTGCCCCAGCCTCGTTTTCGCGCGCGAGACTTGCAGGCCCTATTCACGCGCGAAGAATACTCGCACACAAATATCCACCACTGTTTATTGTCAAGATTTGACACAGGATTCGAACCCGGGTTCTCTAAGTCGCGAGTCCGCAGCTCTCACCACGGCGCCACTAGACAATACAAATATAGGAAATCATTATATTGTTTCTATAAACCAGATAGAGTTTTAATAAATCGCTGCTGAGAATGATTGTTGTGTTTTGTATTTAGTTAACTTGTGTGTTCTCGTGACCTAGGGAGGGTCTGTCCGTGTGCACCCCCGCTGAGAAAGAACACAACTACAGGTATGTTTCTGTGGGTAAAGATAATACCACTTTCAATTCATCTATGAATAATTAAAAAAAATGTATTATGAATTTAGGTCAACAGAGGAGGTTCAAAGTTTGCTCTGTGTCTGTCTGTCTGTCTGTCTCTATGTCTCTGTCTGTCTCATTCACTCACTCACTCACTCACTCACTCACTCACTCACTCACTCACTCACTCACTCACTCACTCACTCACTCACTCACTCACTCACTCACTCACTCACTCACTCACTCACTCACTCACTCACTCACTCACTCACTCACTCTCTCTCTCACTCACCCACCCACCCACCCACACGCCCACCCACCCTCCCACTCACTCACTCATCCATCCACTTACTCACTCACTCACTCACTCACTCACTCACTCACTCACCCACTCTCTATTTCTCTCCTTTTCCCATCGCTCTCACTCTATCTCACTCACTCACTCACTCACTCACTCACTCACTCACTCACTCACCACTCACTCACTCACTCACTCACTCACTCACTCACTCACTCACTCACTCACTCACTCACTTACCCACTCTCTATTTCTCTCCTTTTCCCATCGCTCTCACTCTATCTGAAACTATCCCTGTCCGTTTGCTCTCCTTGTCTGTCTGTGTATGCGTGTGTGCGCGTGTGCGCGTGTGCGCGTGTGCGCGTGTGCGCGTGTGCGCGTGTGCGCGTGTGCGCGTGTGCGCGTGTGCGCGTATGCGCGTATGCGCGTGTGCGGGTGTGCGTGTCTCTCCCAACTCCGTCCGGCCGTCTATTTGTTGTGATAGCTATGTTTAGCATCTTTGCAAACATACGTGTATGATAAGGTTCATCGTGACAGATTCAGAAATGTGACGAACATACCAATGTAGTCGCAATCAAAACGTCGTGGGTAACCTGGGCAACGAGAGCAGCAACGACAGCGCTAAATGAAACTATTACTGGTACTGAAATATACAAATTACTTAACGGACGTTACGACTCCAAGAACTGCAGGGAAATATCTAAAATGTGTATGTTGCCATGTGTGTCCACTGCCTGTCGTCGTATACGACACTCAACCAACCAATGACATTTGCAGCAGTCCCATTCCGAACGAGGCGGCAGCGGCGCTGAACGTGGGTCGGTGCTTCAAGTCCATCTGCCGGGACCTCTCTGAGAACAGGTCGGTCGACGTCGGTGTAGAGCCCCAGTGACATACAGCTACCCACCGGCTCCTCCAACTCAACAATCGGTTTATTTAGTTAACCTAATCACTTCTTTGATACTCCCAGGAACAGTCGATCATCCGTTTCCAAACAACCGTGTTTTCTCTCGAAACATATTGGCGAACGTACTTTCTATGTAGCTGCGCCAAAATATAGAATCAACTCCCTATCACTATAAAATCACTTGAAACTACAGCAACCTTTCGAGAAAAAGAAAATAACTATAGCAAAACCCAAGACATATTTGTTTGAAATTTCGTTCCCACCCTAAACTATCGGCAGTTCATCGCCCTCTTGCGGATTCCAGTCTGTACCCATTTGTGATTACGCCTAGTGGTTTTGCGTTGCGCCTATGAGCCCGAATTCTCGAAGATATAGGCGCTATAGAAATGTTACTATTTCTATTACAGTGATGAATGATGTCCCTATACATGTACGAACAAAGCGTCCGTTACACGCTCAGTTCAACTGTCGAACATTCGAAATGAGCGCGTGACGTAATGGGTGTGTAGATGGGAGCGAAGACCCGGACACTTGGACAGTCTGTCTCACATACACACGCACGCCCGCACGCACGCACGCACGCGTGCACACATACTATGTCTCTTTTTATGTCTCCCCCTCTATCTATATTCTTCTCCCTCCCCCTCCCCCTCCCCTCCCCCTCCCTATCTCACTCCCATTTCCTTCTTCCCTCCTCTCGCTCCTTTCTCCCTATTAATTCCCATGTTTTGTCTACTTACATGTCACTGTATCGTCTCTTCTACTACTTCACTGTAAACACAACGTAGGTGTCTGGTTGCAGTGCCTGTCTAGCTGCCGTCGGCTGTGTGTGGTTCAACGTGTCGTCCCATGAGGCTAAATGCATTGACATGGAGGAAGTAGGCCAACGCCCCCTCCCGACAGGTACATGACGTCTGTCTCTTGCTATCCACACGCGGCAGTAATATCACAGTTGTCCGTGACATCATATTATGTTGAATAACAGCTGCTATGATATGGTGTGTGCATATCTTATTACTGCGATAACTACGCATATTAACGCCGAGGCATTTTATTCTAAGCTGTTCATATTTTTACCTATGTTAATTTGTTTTATCAGCCAAAACACTTCATTTAATATCTGTTTAGCAAGATAATTTATTTATTTTAATATGTCACCAACTTACTTAATATTATTGTTTACAAACATACTACTAGGCTTATGTTAATTATTGTTATGTTTTAATGTGTTCTATTTGTATTATTTCTGATTCTATCTGATGTAAAGCGTTAGGAGTATTTATGAATATGATCCTGTCTAAATTATACATTACTATTATCGATTTTTAGATTGTTGGTATTTATTTTTATTTTTAGGTTAGTCATCTTGCATACATTATTGTATTTAAAATATTTTTAAAAGACTTTTTCCTAATGATCTATATTTGTAATTGTTTTAGTGACTGCATTTTAGCTATATGTTTACGTGTTTATTTCTTAGTTAATACGTCTTTGTGTGTATGTACGTATATGTGCATGTGTTCGTAAAATGGCCGAGATCAAATTTTGTATTGATCGGGCGCTATATTATTATTGTTGTTCTTGCTTATTTGTTTTCAGACGACATAGCACACCCCGAGTCTAACGTCGCCGTCATAGTCGGGCCGGTCGTTGGCTTTGTCGTCGTCGTCGGCGTCATCGCTGCAGTCGTCTTGAGGCGCCGCCACAAACCGGCCGATCTCGTCTACCAGGGCCGGGCACCCAGTGCAGCGTCCTCCGTCGCGTCGTTCGAGTGCGGGGCTCCCGGGTCCGTCAACCCGGTGTACGACAACGACCCACTCTCCTGTGCCGGCTTCAACGCCGAGACACCGTCAGTCGCTAGCGCCGACCGTCCATCGTACGTCGCCGCGGTGCGTGGCTACCACGGCTCCTGTAACCCCGACCCCTCGTAGCCGCCTCTCACGCGGTGCGTCGATGGCAAACTGATCTTGTTTACGGTGATTTTATTATATCCAAGAGACATAGGATTTGTTGGAAATCCCGGAGATTCCTCAGCGGGTCAACGTGTCCAGTTGTCTCGTTGCGCTGTCCCGGATGTAGACCTAGGGAGTCGAGGGGGAGTCTAGAGAGCCGAGCGACGTGCTGTGGAGGACGTGTCGTCTGAGCTCTAGTGGCTCGGCGTGCGAACCACTAATCCCAGAAATGTGTAATATTTACGGGAGACTGAGAGACATCTATATCTACGAGAACTTACTTTTTTTTACATAAAAACAGCATTCCTATTCCTTTCAATGCTCCTGAATTTCGGGAGTCGTGAAAGGAATAGAATCGATCAAGTCGTCACAGCATCGATCGTTATCTCGTCAAGAAACAATTAAAGATTGGCAAGAAACAGAAGAAGCCAGATTCGAACAACAAATTTGAACGGAGCAGTGCATGTCCGTCGTGACGCATGTTTGTATCAGAATTGGTTTACATATTTCTTATTCGTTATAGAACCGTCAAATTTTTTCTCGTGAATAGAGAAACCATTCATGACGCACGGAGAATATATATTTATGTATGTGGGCGTGACTCGTGAATCGCACCAAAAAGATATGAAACATTACAATGTACAAGCGTCGAAAGACAGCGAAAGCCTCTCCACCGAGTGGACTGTGGTTGGCTTCTGCTTTCCGCCAGTTGGAAGCTTCGGCTTTACTGTCTCTTTCGAGTTTCGACAGCGACACTAACACTAGCAGGGAAGTAAAGATCCCACGTATGGAAGTGGAACAGCCTGTGATTGACGGTGACATCATATATACAGAGGGAAAACTCTAAAACAAAACCCTCCTGTTTAAAGAATTAAACGTCATTGGTCAAGCATGGCAAATCTCTGTTTCTGACAATTCATACAGTCCCTTATGCAATGCGCGTACGCAATCTGGAATACATTTTCTTTGTATCAACGTAGCTAGCCTACAGATTATGCGTGTTCACCACATGTTCCAATATCATGATTCGTCTATGATTATCCAGCTATTCCCATAAAGACTGTGATCTTCGGTGATCGTAAATCACCCGTCGGCAATCGTCGACGATTGTTAGATTATGACTTAGATAATTACGTATATACATGAAACGTGTCCAGGACTAGAATCCGCAAAGATTCACGTATTGGCACCAGGACTTGGATAGGCATACTTACGATTTGTCGCCATGTTTGACAGTGGACAAAGTACGCCGGAACACAACGGTGGACGCATAAGTCACAAACAACGGCGGACATTCGTATCCACTGTTGGGCATTTGGAGGGAAAATCCGGGAGATTTGCCTGTTCTCCGGGAAATTTGGAAATACGTGCCCGCTTTCCGTTTTATTTCATGTTTCTCGTTTCGTTAGCTCTAGACCTGAAATAAAACAGAAAGCCGTTGTGTGGATGAATGTAGTATTACAAACAACGTTTTATACAGAATTTGTACAATAAATATGGATCAATTGTAAATCTCCATTAGTATTATCTTTTAACTTTTTTTTCTCTGTCCCTGTCTCTGTTTCTATCAGTCTCTCTGTCTGTGTGTCTGTCTGTCTGTCTCTGTCTGTCTGTCTGTCTGTCTGTCTGTCTGTCTGTCTGTCTGTCTGTCTGCTCTCTCTCTCTCTCTCTCTCTCTCTCTCTCTCTCTCTCTTATATATATATATATATATATATATATATATATATATATATTATGGCATACCGCCTACGCATGGTGTTCACTTCAAAACATCCAGTTTAGTTTTACATTGGATGTGTCAGTAAATACTTCACGGTGTAAAACTATACATAGATTAATCACAATATCCGCTATTAACTTTCTCAGGGGGAAAAACCGCCAAAGTTGTAAAACAGCAAATTCCAAGGTCTCAACTGCTTTGTTCTATATAATTATTATTTCAGTTCTGATAAGGTTTCTATGGCATGGGGGTAAAACTATTTCTAAAGCGATTTGTTTTCGAACTGATGCTTCTAAACAAATTAAACGCTCAAAAAAGTGCCTGACGGTGGGGGGGGGCTAATTATTCGAACAGACTGAAACGGATTATGAACTGTGTGAGTTTGGTCAGAGATAGGCCTATTAATAATTACAGCTCTGTTTCTGGATCTGTCGTTAGAGTATATAATTGTATAGTTGATAGGGTTGAGTACGATCACTGCCGACAATTTTAGAAGCTGTTTTCGACCATCACTCTGTCAAGCATGTTCCCCTGGCGCTGGCTGATGCTTGCATGCCGCGAAACGTACCATGCATGCACACCAGGGTTGGGTTCAAATACGTATTTGTATTTGTATAGCAACATTTTGTGTATTTGTATTGAAAATCACAAAAGGGCGCGTATTTGTATTTGATATTTGGTCTGCATTTGAAAAGTATACACATAAAAATTACCAACAAAAGGTAATTTTAATTGCCTGACATAAACTGCATGGCTCAGGAGTCAAGACAGAATGTTTTTCACACCTCATCAACAGTGGGCAGATTGAGAAAGTTGGCCAACAGTAGCGTGTTCGTGAAAGTAGTGCCACGTATGCTTTGCAGTACCCCCTACGAATGACCGTAGGTAACAGTACAAGGTACACATGCACAGCCCAACATTAGCTAACTCAGGAGTTAGATGGAATGGTTACGAAATTATGCTGCCACCTTGTGGACTTTTAATAACTAATAAAAATTTCCTTGATACAAGTTCGCGCCTAGATAATCCGAAAGGATATTGTTGGTGGATTTCACTGGCAATAGATAAAGTAAGATATATAAAGTAATAACGCCTACTCAAGTCAGACACAATTTGCACAAATAAGGTAACGCATCTTTGAATTTAGGCGCTAAGAAGACTAATTAATGGTAGTGGATATTTGTATCAAGGTATTCGTTTCATGCGACACCTACATTCTTCCGGCCACACAAGCAACCGGAAGTGGTCTTCTGGATCGTTGCGACGTCAAAAGCCGACGACGTCCCGTCAATATTTTTGTCGTTGTCATTCACTGCCAATGTTTTGAATGATGTTTTCTTCAAGTGTCATTGAAACATTTAGGTCCGACAACCAGATAACATGGTGAAGTGACTCATTTCCTTATTGTATGTCCGTGCTTCGCCTTCGGACGGCCCCAGTCGTGATGTCAAGATTCGCAGACAGTTTTACAGACCGGATATCCCACTGACTTAACAGCTTAACGCACTTTTTCTACGACAAAGCGAACTACTGAAGGCAAGATGTTCAAACTTGAATCCTACATCACCCCCTTGTTGATGGGATACATCGACAAGTATGTCAAGTTGCGACATGAAGACTTCCAGCTGTCACTGTGGGGCGGGGACGCCGTCCTCAACAAACTCGACCTGCGACTGGAGGCGATAGAAGAGGCCATCAAACTGCCGATTGTCTTCAAAAGTGGTCACATCTATGAACTGCGCATCCACGTCCCATGGACGAAGCTTGGCTCGGAGCCTGTCATTATTACAATCAACACAATCGAGTGCATCTTGAAACTACGCGACTCTGGCTATGAAGAACACAGTCACAGTAGTTCACAGTCTGGCACCACCGCTGCGGTTGCTGCACAACCAGTGCGTCGACAGCAGGACGAAGAAGACATGCCCCCTGGCTACCTACAGGGCCTCATCAACCGCGTGCTCAACAACATCAACATCATCATCAACAATCTCATCCTGAAATTTGTCGACGATGACATTGTCCTATCAGTGAACGTCAAGTCAGCTGAGTGTTACAGCACAGATGCATTGTGGGAGAGGTCTTTCGTCGAACTGTCATTGCCTGAGCTTGTACTTCGTCGGGTCATTGACGTCCATGACTTGACAGTGTGCCTGGACAGGCGCAGTGCAAACGGAAAAATCGAGACTTATCAAGATCCACTGTTGTATCGCTGCTCACTGGTCTGTCGGGTCTACACAGCCTATGACAGTCTCCATGCAAAGATGCCATGCGTAACTAAACTGAATGTACTCTGCAAGAAACTGGAGTTGTCTCTCACTGACGTGCAGGTGCCAATGTTCTTTCGCTTACTCGAGTTGTGTCTAGCCCTTTACTATGGCACCCTAGAACTACCCAGTCCACAGACGGCTGACCGCAACACTCAGGCACCTGGTGACACCGTCATAGCAATAGATTCAGGTAATGTGGTGTGGCAATCAAAACTGCATGTTCCATTGTGTAATGTTGTTAATATTACTATTATGTGTCCAGGTACCACCATTTTTTTTATCTTAAATTAATGTATTTATATAACATTTCCAAACAGAATCAATACTTTCCAAAATGTTTGTTTTGTGTGATATTGGTTGTCAAAACTATTGATTTGATTGCCCTATGTAACGGTACCTGGGACCCTGCTGGATAGGGTGGTATCTATGGGCGAGTCACCAACTAAGCGAGCTTTTAATTCTTAATCCGAAACAAATGTGCCAAACAATGATGGGCTTGTTGGATACCCTTTATTTACTGATAATTTTACAAAGCCATTTTCACGTGAACATATTTTAGTTAATTTCTTAACCACTGCACTCTAACACATTATGCGTCTTTTTGTTTTCTTTTAACTGATATACAATATATATATATATATATTATATATATATATATATATATATATATATATATATATATATATATATATATGTTCCAGACCATATTTTAAATGTCTATCTAGAAAATAATTAATGTCATCATTCCACCATTTCTCAATTGATAGAAGACACAATCTGGTTGACCACTGACCACAATCTGTTGGCAAAACCACGATTATGATGATTGAATGTTTGCTGCACCCAGACACATCTGCAGCTCTTTCGCCTCGGGATGAGGAAGCAGGTTGGGCAACTTGGGCATGGTCCTTCGTGCCCCAGATTCTTCCTGCAGAAGAGGATGAGGATGGAGATGGTAGTAGCTATGGCAATGCATCTGGCCGAGCATCTGGCAAAGGGCAGGAGGAGGCAGTGCTGGTGGTCGGATTCTACTGCTCCAAGGCAGAAGTCGTCTTTAAGGTAGGAGTTCTCATGTAAAGTTGGTTCTTCTAAGTTCTAGATTAGCTGCTGGAGCAATGTAGAGTGAAACAAACGTGACCAAGGTTTTAACACCACAGCACATGATTTGAACCCGGGTCATCTTAGTCGAGAGTCCGAAGCTCTACACCTGAGTCACTGTGGTGTTCTATGCATAAGCTCTCGCTGGCTTGGCCACCAGAACATGTTTTGAAACTTCCCCTAGCATACAAACAAGGGTAGTCTTGATTTATAGATACATTTATAATTGCACTCATCGGCCAACAGTTTGTAAACATTGTTATTCGTATCCACGGTGCTTGTCCTTTTTACGTGTTTGTATATTTCAGCTGACCCAGGTGGCACAGGATGGTGGCACCACCTGTGGACCTCGCCGTGTCACTTTCCGGCCATACTGCGCATGGGAGGCAGATGGGATCAATTGCACCGTGCTCCTGAAGGGAATCTCCTTCTTCTCTGCCCAGTTTGGGATCTCAAGTACCCGCGTGGGATGCCTGGGAGTCGGAATGGGAGTGGGAGGGGGGAGTGGGGAGGGACAGGGAGGAGGACTCCTACAGGTGAGGATACCTGATCCCTTTCTTAGATATCATTTTGGATATACATCTCACATTGCAGTCACAATTAAGTTAGTAGTTCCACATTATTACCATGACAGTGAAGTATAGGAAATGTAGTCTTGCTAATGTGGTCAGTGGTCACCGTGGCATGCACGTGACATCAGGTTAGTCCCACGGATCACCTTACTCATGTGGTATCATGGTAAAATGTGTGCTAAAATTACCTCAAGTATTAATTACACAAATTATTTAATTTCTGCTTATACTGTCTAAATAACATGAATCACAAGCTAACCTTTTCACTCATAGAACCACAAGTCCTTCAATCAACTGTCTGGCAATAGTACACATAAAGCAGTGTTTAATATGTGTAAGCATTTGTGTTTGAGTGCCAGAACAACATTGAGTCAGTATATCAGTATTGTTTTCAGTTGTATACCGACTACAGTAATCACTGTTTACTATGATTCCTGACGTGCACAATACTTCAAATGCCACCACTCACCTTTCAGGATTCATACTTCATGCGAAGTGGTAGTCCTGATACTGAGAAGCCGTTCAACTACATAAGCGGATCACTGTTTGATCCAGGGGGCGCTGAGAACAAACTTGAACAGCCACATTTTATCACAGATGAGCAGCGTCACCGTGAGGTGTATTCGGAACACTATGTACTTCAGCGATTTGGCACTTTTTTTCTGGATTACCTGTACACAATGGACATCCCAGAAGATGGGGAACGGGAAAGACGTCGGACAGGTGAGATACTTCAGGTCAGAGGTTAACATAAATTATAGACTTCACTTGACCATAACAATTTACCTATCCATCACGTAGCCTAGCAAATACAATTTATTATGTTGAAGAGACTAAGCAGTGACTATGATTCACCAAAACCCATAATTACAAACACGTTATATAGTACAAAGGTCTCTTGGTCAGGGTTTACATAGCACAATGTTTACTTTTCTTTTTACTCAATTTTCTGTTTTACTATCTATGAAGGCAGTAACAGTTGACAGACAAATTCCTGATTCTGTATAGTGTGCATTGTGTACTCCAGGTGGCAGCAGCAGATCCTCCGTGTCCGAACAGTCCCAAGATGGCGTCCTACAGGAAAACTCTTCCATGAAGTTCGTACTGTGTCCCATGGAAGTGACAGTGTCCAGCGACATGGTTGAGCGAATCAGCAAGTTTGTGCATTGTGCGATGGACCATGACTATGAACCCTACAGTAAACAGAGCTCAGGTACAGTGAAGTCACTGCTGCTGATGGTTCTGTGGTTGCGTCCTGCTGCTGTTATGTAATCTGTAATGTATGTAATAATGTAAGCAACAGTATTTCAATTCCACGACCTGGTGATTATGAAAATATTGTTTTCCTTGTTGCTGTTTTTTATTACGAAAAGGAACAGTCTATCTAGTCACAGTTAATGATGTTACAACTAGGAATCGCATTCTGACCGAAAACTGGCAAACTGGCTTTATTTCAATGTGTGCATACTTGCAGATGATTTCAATAGTCTAATAATTGTATGCATAATTTTTTAACCAACTGTGTACATTAATTAAAGAGTTTAAACACAAGATATCAAAACTAATGTGATTAATGATGGGCTAAGTCAATACTGTGAAATTAGCTTTAAGTAGATGCTGCGAACGTGTTATACAGAAAATACAAATTTCTGGGTTCACGCTCATTTCGTTATATCGTTAACATCCATTGTAGACCTGAAGCCAGACACAAACTCGCCGCCACCCACTGACAGCCAGGTGGCACCACTGGAGCAGTTCGTTCCAACGAGAACGTATCAGCTGGTAGTGCTACGACCTTTGGTGTATGTGCATGCTGCGAGCCACTCGTCAGAGGGCAGCACCGCAGTCAGGGAGCATCACAGCAAGAGGAAAAAGGTCCGTTTCAGCCGACGTTTCAAAAATATCTTCCTCCAGTATCAGTGACTAGTTTTGTTTCTCCTTTCGCTTTCTGTTTTGCAACTAAACACAAGTTTAATATTCTGTTGTAAAATGCTCTTTTCATTTCAGAAATATCTGAATAAATACATCCACACTAAGACAAATACTCAACAAAAATGGCATGTGAGTAGTTTCCAACAGAACAGTTAATTACGTTTAGTTCAAGTATGTAACAAATTTCAGAACCTATTATTATGTAATAGTTTGTGGTATGACTTATGTATACACACATTTCTGTTTCTCTGTTAATATTTGATAACAACTTTGTGTTTCAATTAATTAAAAATCAATTTTTTTTAATTGTGTTCAGCTTTGCCCATGTTTACGAGTACACTTGAACCGACATTGCAGGCTAAGGTCAAAGGGTCAAGGACATCACAAGCAGTCGATGCCCAGGAGCAGCCTGTCCACATGCCATGTATAGTGATCACTGCTGAGAGACTGGATGTCCAACTGACCACTGCAATGTACACTCACAGACTGGTCAGTGTGGTCAGCAAGATGACCATTCCATCGGAGAATCTCCTACACCACTGCCACGCCCACCTCCACTGCCAGGTACATGTACCGGGTAGTAGCCTCTCAGTTTGACCAGACGATGGACACAGCGGACACCACTTAACCAGGCCACTTCGGGCCAGAGTCTTTTAGAACATATCCTTACTGAATCTTTGCGAGGTTTCTAAGACATTTTGTAGATTTTTATCCATAAATGACACTTTTTATTTCATCGAACATTGCAGCTTAGTTATCCATATCTTATGATAAATTGACCGTACTGTAACAACTGCTGTCTATTACATTTCTGTTTTTACCTGTGAAATGTGTTTCTTCATAACCTTTTCTGTCACCTAATTTTTGTTTCAGCAAGATATCCGATTTGTCTGTGATTCTGTTACTGTCCTATGTCAGTAATCACATATTGGGAGGAGATCCTTTTGTTGTATTATATGCAAGTGAATTACATGTAAGTTAATAAATGTTACAAAACTTCAACATATCAAAAATTGTCTGGCAAGGGTACTATAGTTATACGTTTTTCTCAGTTGGTTCCCGTTTTAAAGTTTATTCCTTGGGTCCCTGTGTGACATCATGCATGATGCTTGTACGTGGTTTTCAAGGATTCTGAAGCAATGGAAGTTATTTATATAATTATTAACCAACTGTGTGTACTTGCAGTTGTTTGGGCTACAGTTTGGAGTGAGCCTACTAGATCGCCCAGGCCAATGGGCCCCGGTGCAGAATGCCCTGCAACCCTGCAGTGCTTCCTACTACAGGACGACTCTCCTACTGCCAACCTTCTGGTGAGACAACCAGGAACTAAAACATTCATACACACAGTACTAAGTTGGAGACACTGTAAGTGGATCTCCTCCCAGGAACCAGAGCGTAAATGGGAGGTGACAGGGCTTCAGTGGTACTCATGTCATTTCATGCCCATTAATGGCCTTGGCCAAATAGTAAAGCAACACACAGCTGTCGGTGTTGACCACTGGTCAGTTGGTGGCCACTGTCTGTGGTGACCACTGGTCTGTTGATGACCACTGTCTGTTGTGACCACTGGTCAGTTGGTGACCACTGGTCTGTTGATGACCACTGTCTGTGGTAACCACTGGTCAGTTGGTGACCACTGGTCAGTCAGTGACCACTGGTCATTTGCCGACAAGAGTCTGGTAATCACTGGTGAGTTGGTGACCACTTCTGTGGTGACCACTCGTCAGTTGGTGACCATTGTATGTGGTGACCACTGGTCAATTGGTGACCACTGTCAGTGATAACCACTGGCCAGTTGGAGATGTGGTCCTCAACTTGCAGCAATCATTTAAAAATGAGTAGCATTGCACAAATATTCAGGTTGATGTCACGTTTGTTATATGTCAACGGACGCTCTGTGAAGCTGTAATCTGTATATGTATGTACAGGTGGTGCCAACAAAGGAAGGGGTGTTTTTGCTAGCAAAAAGATACAGTGGATATAGGCTGTGAGGGGTATGACCAATGTGTTCCTCATATGTAATGACCCATACAACTTTGGACACACAAGAAAAGTGCAAAGGATTTCAATGTTTTTTCGTTTTGAGCATATATTCGTAACGTGCACACGTGATGTACAATAACAATAAAAAACAATACATTTGCAAGTTCTCTCTCCTGCCCAGACAGTGAAATAAAATATATTTCCTCACAAGCCACGATTTACATGTGTTTAGAAATGCAACTAAGCAAATTTACCACCCAATTTCAGGAACAATCCACTTCAGCCAAAGGTCGAAAATACGTGTGAAGTTCCGAACCTAACTGTGAATCTCACAAAGCCACAGCTGATGTTGATCATGCACATTGCTGCCACCTGGTGTCAGAGTTGTCCCGACGCACTGCGACTACAGACGGTGTCTCTGGTGGATGACACGTTCCACATGAGTGAGTTTCGTACTTCTCTCAGTCAATGAGCTCTACCTTTTATGTTATCTTAGTTTAGTAAGGTGCATCCTTAATTGATTAATTAACTCCCTATTTTGAATTGAACACTTCCCGTGTATTACAGTGACACCCACTATAAATAATTGTTTTTTACCTCGTCGTTGGGGACTGGGGTAATTGCTATCTTATTGCCAGCACAATAATTGTAAAATAATTTATGACATTAATCTATGTAATAACATGTGTAACTGGTATCAGTATTTATTTGAAGGTCATTTGGTATTTAATTTACACAACTATTTAATTTATTACAGTACTTTATCAAACTATTTATTTCTTTAAATGTAAAAAAATATTTATAACACGTAATTTGTAGAACTACTTTATATATTTTACTTATAAAGCCATTGACTTTATGAAATTATTATTTATAAAGTCAATGTATATAATTATTATCATTGTCTTGTCTCTGCAGCAGCTAAACAGCCCCAGGTGACGCGACCGGTGCTGGTGCTGTCAGTCGGTGGCACCAATGTGAAGCAGTGTGACACCGACGCTGTCTCAGCTGTCAATCTCACTGTGTCATCACTTCAAGCAACCGTCTTAGCCAGAGGTAATACCTGTTGAACATTCTTGTAACTGATGGATTCGGAGTCTGACATGACAATCCTAAGCAAGTATGTCTCCTCCATGATGCTACATCAGTTCAACTGTGTTCACATGTACATCTCTATGGTACGATGCTAACTTTGTAGAATTGTAACAGTGTCTAAATGGGCCTTCTCCTGTGAGGCAACAAATGAGTAGTAATTCACAGATGTTGTTACAGTAAGTTTAACATAAAATAATGTGAACATCTTTGGTTGTTGTAGTGTGGATAGATGTAAGCTGCTAGTCAAAATTACCATCTTACAGATTAGCCTTTTGTTCGTGCTTAAACAACTATATTCCCTTCGTTATTGTCACAAATGGAAAATTACATCAAAAATAAAAAATAAACTAAAAACAGACATTGCAAATTATTTTTACATATTTTTTACGTGTTAATATTGAAAAGGTCAAGACATTTTGTAACGCTTCTGTAATCGCTTTATGTTGCTGCATCTCAGATCGAGGCTGTGACGCTGTAACACCGGTGCTCAGTGGCCCAGTTGATACCACAGAAGTCTATGAAACGAGCTACTTTGAGCAGCAAACAGTGGCGCCACCAAGCGAAGGAACAGACAAGGATTGTATCACAGTAACATGGCAGTTTCTAAAAGATGCAAGTTCACTTCAGGGTATGTATTCCCTATTGACTCAATTTGTACACTTTCTACATTGTTTTATTTGGCAATAAATCATTGGACTGTCAACATTCTCAGTTAGAATGACATTGCCATTCAATAACCGTTAAAATCTATTGGCTATTTGCATCAGTATCGCAAAGTTATGGTACTGTTGGCACAATTCTATGTGTTGATTATTGCCTTCTCACAAATCTCCAAACTAGAAAATCACTCCACTTATAAAAACCATGTACACTGAAACCTGAGTGCACCCATTGTTGAATTGAACAGAACTTTATTTAGTCCAGTCACTCACCACATACAAATAAATGCACGGCATACAAGTGAGTATATAAAGCCTCCCCTCTTGGTAAACTATGGTAGTTCCATATTTATTTATTTTGAGACCTTTGTAATCTCGTCATTGTACAAAACAGATTACAAAAGTGCTCCAACTTGTGGGTTCTTTTTTCAGTCAATGCGACTGTCATGTGTGATTGAGCCCGCAGTTTCTTGGTAATGAGGACAGTTTCGTACTATACGACAAAACACGCAAAAGGAACTGATGATGTAAATGGTGACATGTCATTTATTTTCTTTGTGATACATTGACTTGTTCTACAATATGCAGCTACTCCATGCGATAATATAGCTATTGCGTCATAACATTGAATATGTATTCTCTCGATTCTAGCTCCAGCAGCATTCTTCCTGGAGGTGGAAGGCATTGTGGGATGCATCGACCCAGTTCTTCTTGATTGGTTCACCTATGTGCCGATGGTGACAAAGCAAAGAGCCGTAGAGAAAAAGGGCACAGTGATTGTAGTTGATGCCACGTTGGCCGATGCGACATCACCCTTGAAGACCAAAGAAGGTATGATGTCTGTGACACACAAAGCTCCATGGATAGAGAATGTAAATGGTTGGGAAAATGCCTTATTAACTACTCAATGGCACTTTTGTTTCGATTCTTACCATCATGCAGTTTTGTCATCAAGCGGTTTTCCATCCTACATATAACAGGGTCTCAGTAATTCAATACAGAACAAGTTTTATTTTGTCATTTGCCATTGAGCAGCGAAAACAAAATAGTGAGTGAGTGAGTGAGTGAGTGTATGCACTATTGTGTGAGGTTGTTTGAGATGATGAGAGTAAACGAGTGAGGGATTGTGTGAGATTGTGATTGAGTAAATATGTGAGTGATTGTGTAGGATTGTGTGAGAATGTGATTGAGTAAATATGTGACTGATTGTGTGAGATTGTGATAGAGTAAATATGTGAGTGATTTGTACAATTGTGTGACATTGTGATCGAGTAAATATGTGATTTATTGTGTGAAATGTTTGAGATTGTGATTGAGTAAATGTGCAAGTGATTGTGTGAGATTATTGGAGAGTGTGCTTGAGTAAATGTGTGAGTGATTGTGTGAGATTATTGGAGATTGTGATTGAGTAAATATGTGCGTGATTTGTGCAACTGTGTGCAATTCTAATCGAATAAATATATGAATTATTGTGTGAGAATTTTTAGATTGTGATTGAATAAATGTGTGAGTGATTGTGTGAGATTGTGATCGAGTATATATGTGATTCTATGAGAATGTGTGATATGGTGAGTGAGTAAATATGCGAGATTTGGAAGGAGAAGGAGATAGGGTGAGTAGGTGAGCGACTGAGTAGGTGTGTGTGAGCGTACGTGCAGGCGTGCGTGCATGTGTGCGAGCGTGCGTGCATGTGTGCGTGCATGTGTGTATGCGTGCATATGTGTGCGTGCGTCCATGTGTGTATGCATGCATATGTGTGCGTGTGTGCATGCGTGCATGTGTGTATGCGTGCATATGTGTGCGTGTGTGCATGCGTGTATGCGTGCATATGTGTGCGTGCGTGCATGTGTGTATGCGTGCATATGTGTGCGTGCGTGCATGTGTGTATGCGTGCATATGTGTGCGTGCGTGCATGTGTGTATGCATGCATATGTGTGCGTGCGTGCATGTGTGTATGCGTGCATATGTGTGCGTGCGTGCATGTGTGTATGCGTGCATATGTGTGCATGCGTGCATGTGTGCAGTGAGGTGGAATGTGTGAGAAAGTGAGTAATTAAGATAGAAAGAACCTCCCCCAGTGCTAACACTGTAGCCAGTGCCTTGTCACTGCCAGGCTCCCAGTCGGGCAGCAATGTGACGACGGCGCCCACGGACAGCCAGACCCCCGCACCGACACAGAGCAAGTCTGGACCAACGGTCCATCCGGCAGGTGACAAGGTGGCACCTTCTGATGAGGTGACATGTGTCACTGCTGGATGGGGGAAGTATCTGGCAGACATGTTTCCTCTTGTCAAACGCACAGAGTTGCAGGTATACATTTATAATAACATCTTGATTGATTCTATCGTATTTAATAGTTATGGTTACAACTATCTGATATTGATCTTGATGAGAAGGTTTAGAAATCAATCTCATCAGGATCAGTGACAAATATTAGAAATTTAAAATCATACTTAAGTGGGAGAGGTGTAAAGATATTAAAAGTACTGATTTCTGCTTTAAGAGACCATATGGTTACTTTTAATCCAATGTTTGAAAGTATGGCCTTTGAAACAGTGGCCAGCAAATAAAAGTGTCTGTGCTGATTCAGATTGGTAAAATGCTCACACATCTTCACAGTGCTGTCACATTTACCGTGTCTGTCATCAGACTTTTAACTGAATCACCATCTTTTACTCACTTAACAATGACAATAACTTGTAATATGTTTAGTCTAACACAGATCAGTAGTTAGTCAAATCCTGAGTGCAAAAAAACGAACACCAAATCTCACCAAAATTTGAAAGATTACAAATGTTATCATTTAAAAAAAAACGATTGAACGAGATCCAGTATTGCTTGCTAAGTGAAACAACCGCTGTGGTTTGTTTTTCTCGGCGATTATTATACATTTTTAACCTGTCAAACTTCAACATTATTAATTGAAAATAGTATGTTATTGTAAAATAGACTGATTCATTGTGTGAAATTTAGCATCTAATAAATATGTACAGTATTAGGGGATGCGGGTCTCCGAATTTTGTGTAAGTGTCACACTGTCACATGACTTGTTGTTTGACAGCTGACCGTGGCGAGCTGTTGCGTGTTCCTGCCCCTGGGTTCCGTCTCACTTCCACCCGAACCCTCCATGAACATTGGGGAGAACCTACGGGGGGTGTACGCTAGGGGTGATCTCCCTGACACCCTGGTTCTCTCCCTACCCCGTCTCCACGCCTCCAGTGCTGATGCTCCCCCCTATGGGGCGGGACTCAGGGAAATCCCCATACACGCCCACGCATTTGGTCATTCTGTTGGAGGTAGGTCATAGGTCAGGGGTTATGCCGGTTTGGCATTTCAACCTTGTGTTTTGTGCATTTTGTTTAAATTATATTTGTGAAATGCATTATTCATGTTTGATAAAGATAGCTGTAAAATGTCTGTACAGAAGAGTTTGCTTCTTGTATTGCCGACTACTGTATATATTTGCTTTCTTTGCAAAATGGAGTTAAAGAAAGACAAGCACAAAAACTGGATTGCAAATGGCTTCTTTAAAACAGTTGCCAAACTATTATTCAGGTGGTGTATGTGTGTCAATTGTTCTTCTTACATGTACCTCTGGTGACAAGTATTTATCCCCTGCAAAGAAAAGTAACACATTTTTGAAATTTACAACCTGTTCAGAGTTTTCACCATGTCAGTCGGTTGTGTTTGACATTTTCATTACGTCCTGTGATTGGTCCAAACCCTATGAAAACACTGTGAAATATGTGTGAAAATGTTCATCAAGTTGGAAGAAGGCTATATTAAAACAAGATTTCTTATTTCACAACTACTAAATTTCGACTCACATCAACGTCAACATTTATTAGTTGTGAAGTAAGAAGTCTTGTTTTAAATTAATTGTGAAATATGTTTTCTCAATTTAAATCCTCATTTAGAAATACTCTGAGTAATTGTCACCTGTTTGTTTATACATTATCCAGAAGATGGGTATTTTTGCTTGTGTACATAATCAGCCTGCTGCAACATGTAAAAGTATGTCATCCTCACAATGTCTTCCCGTGGCAGGAGCAAGACTGCCGTGGTCACTACAGCTGACCACCTGCAGCGCCTACACCCTCCATGCTTCCCACACTGTCCGGTCCATCATCAAACCCGTGTCGGCATCGGCAACCGTCGCTGTGACGACCAAGTACAACCCGCCCACGTCTGATGCGATATCGAGCCTCGGACTTTGCGTGCACGTCGACCTGCAGACTATCACTGTCGCATGTTCCAATGCCCAGGTCTGTCTGTGACACTAGACTGTCAATGTCAGTGTGAGCTGTCCTGTGTTAAGACGTTGGTGGTTGCAACGATACAACCTATGTACTGAGAGATGTATCAAGATTATATACATATAAACAAATCAGATAAACACATTTCATTGAGTCATTCAGTATCAAAACTGTGTTAGTTTTGTTTTTCTGTTAACACTGCTGTCATTGTTTTTATGGTTACTACATTTCGTGGTAATTTTTTATCAGAATATGACATTTCATGTTCACTCAGAGCTTTAGTTGGACATTTCTCCAAACAGTTCCTCACAATCACATGCAATCTTATCAGTGAATTTCCTGACCTAAATTTGAACATCGACGTGTTGATAAATTGTTTCAGTACAAGTCACTCGATGGCACCAACTTACCTAACATGGCAACAAGAAGAGTTCATAATTTATCTACCTTATAATACATAGGTTTCTGTTGTTTATCTGTTGTTTCATCTGTCAAACATTCCTCTGTAAATTTTTCGTGTACGGTTAAAAAATCAATTGCATTCTGGATTTCCAGTTGCAACTGTCGTACAACCTCGCCCTCAGCCTGATATCCACCGTCAGTCATGTGGTCCAGGGGCAGAAAGTTCTCGCACAAGTCCTCGCCCCAAATGCTGGCACTGTGCCAACAGACATGTCCACTGCCCTCTCAGTGGTGCCATCTAGAGGCACAGCGAGTGGCTTACAGAGAAAGACAAGTTCGTCGAGCCAGGTGGGGCCTGTCGACATCCGGGTCATGACGACGACGTCAGGGAGCTGGTCACGAGACAGCGCGTCACCGTGTCGTGACAATGGTGACTCCGTGACGCTGTCATTGTGGATGCAGTGGACACTGTTACGCTTGACTGGTACACTGACCAGTCACAGTGACCACTGCAGGGGTGAGCTCAGAATCTGTATTGTTGAAGGTTTTAAATTTTTGCTGGAATTCCGTTGAATTTTTTTATTGATACAGTTTTTCTTTTAAATGTAGTTATTCGGAATTAGATTTTATTTCTATAGTAGCTTTTTTATTATACATATCTTATTAGTTTACATTTATGTTATGTTATAATAATTTTGAGCAGATTTTCTTACCATTTATGTATAATTTTATATATACAAATTTCATATTTTTGTCATGCTGAGCATTTGCAGAAATTGTACTGTGTAAACATGACCATTGTATCATTCACAGAATTAAAATATTTCTCTTACTGCCCACTTGTTGTGTGTATAATTTGTTTTTCACAAATTTAAATATTTATGCTTTGTCAGTAATACATGTCATACTTTAATAATTGAGTTGCACCTGTTTGATTCTGTTCATCAAGGTGTCTGCCTCGTCACTGAAATTGAAGATTTAACAACAGCCATTGATATCCAAGATGTCTATTCCAAGGTCAGATGTAAAGTCGGCTCTGTCAACATCCTCCATCGCCAGCAAATGTAAGTTTTATCTCCGTCACATGTGTATCTCAAGTCTGACAAATTAGTTGAAATTACCAAACCATAATGACTAATTTAAAGCACAGGTATTAATTTTTATTATTGTTTGTATTATTTTTGTGGAAAGTTGATAATGACACAGAAAGGAAATTGCATGCCTGTAATCATGATTATGAATGAATATTTTATAGGGGGGTGTTTCTGCGGGAAATCTGATGGAAACATAAATGCATACATGTCCTATTATTTTGATTTTTACTAACATAAAATACATGAGTTTGTGCACTGATACTATATGTTAGTGATGCTAATATTTTCCTCAAAATATGTGATGATCACCCATTCCCTTTTTACTGAATTGTTTTATGAGAAAAATAAACTAACCATTGAGAGATGAAATTATGAGGTATGAGTGTTTGCCAAATCACAAGATTTATAGAACCTGTTCCACGCAGTTATTTCTGTCCAGAATAGACGTATGTGATTGATTACACAGGTCTTTTGCTGGGTCGCTTACATGCCAGACCTTGGAAGTGAGGGACGACATCTGCTAAATCAGTGTTTGATACTTGCAAATCTCACCCCAAGCTTTTGTCACAAAAAACATCTGGAGCTAGAATTTTGTTAGAATAAATTTTTTTTATGGCTTAAAGAAAGTTCAACAGCTTCTAAAAGTTTATTGACCCTTTTTGTCACATGATTGAAATGTCGGTTCTATTGATTATATTCTGTGTTGCAGGGATGAGGAGGGGAATTTATGGGAGGCAGGGAACATGGGCGGAGTAGTGTTGTCATGTGGGAAGCATCTCTCCCAGAATGTCCACGTCATCTCCAACCGACTCTGGTCTGCTGGGCTGACCCACAATGCACCGGGAGACTTTGCGTGCGCGAAAGACGAATCGAAGAAACGGCGCGACAAGAGCCATGCTTTCCTTACCTTCACGTACACGAGAGCTCAGCAGCGGAACGTGCGACACCGGATGCAGAAACACTCGGTTGCCGATGACAACGGCGACACCGCAGACGGGAATAAACACGGCGCAGCTGTTGGTACCAGTGGCGCCACCTATCTGAACGAGGTCTGTCTTGACCTGCATCCGTGCGACGTCGTACTCAACTGTCCAGTCTTCGTGGACCTCCTGCAGGTGTTTGTGCTGAAGGCACCCGAAACTGCAGTCGGTTCATCAACACCACCACAAGATGGCACCACCATCACCACCGAACATCCATTATGGTTCATCAGCATGCTGCCGTTGATATATCTGAATGCCGCCAACTTCCGCCTCTTCCTACCCACAATCCCCTGCAGCAGCTGCGACATCACTTCCTCCCAGGATAACGTCGATTCGGCCTGCCCGAGTTCGAGCGTGGCGACGGTTGCCATGATGCCCCGCCATGACATGTGCGTGTTTCAAGTCGAGGCGTTGTCGCTGTTACCAAACGCGGACAATCCCCTGCCGAGAGTCGTGGTTGAGAAGGATATATACCGGCGAGCACTGCATGCTGGGATCACCTCCCAGCTGGGGTCGGAGGTCGAAGACCGTCAGTACCAGCTCGACATGCGTGGCCTCAGTTTGAGCACAGGTAAAGATAACACAACACACACGCCGCGGTAAAGAAGTCGTGACTTGTTTTGATGGCTCACGCAGTATTATATGGAGTTGCAATATTATGTTTTCTGTGTAATCCTACATAAGTAATCACATGTTCTTGCACACTCCAATGGCCAGGGAAGCATCCTAACGTGCATGTGAGCCGTCATTTTGTATCACCTTTGGTCATACACTCATTTTTTTTATTTAGAAAAAAGTTGTAAGAGTGTGACATATCATGTTGTTTTCAAACCTGTTATGACTGCAGCCATGGTGTTTTATGGGCTACGTGGAGACGCTCACTTGTGATTTGGTCAAAGTATAAATGTAAAGTTTAAAAGAAATTACTTCCAGTATATGCAACTTTGAGGATCTGTTTGTGTGTAATAGGAAATTACATTTGTATCGTTCTATAATAAATTTTGTCTTTTAATTTTTCAAAAACCAAACTCCTTATTTTGTCATGTTATGACTTTAATATAGAATTTGAATATTGAATGTAACAATAAAATATGCCCTGCTCAAATAATTTACATGATGACATTCTTGTGAAATTATGTGTGGAGGATGTCGTTATAACGTATGTCTGTGTTGCGTGTAGGGTGTTGGCAGCACTTCCTACTGGCGCCCTCTGCTGTCCACAACAAGGACTCTGACGGCTCCGTTGTGATGCAGAACCCCGCGCTGGAATGGAATAATCTCACGACAGCAAGGTAGCTGTCACCTGACAGTCACACACCCTGCGCCTCACAACAGATCTCATCTACACACAACTAGTACATACAGAGAGATATCTCCTCATGGTCCTATGATACAATCAGCTGCTTATTGTTGTCACGTGACTGGTTAGAATGATGCTATTTTAGGCACCTAGAGGATCGTGATTCTGAGATGTACCAAATTGTTTTTATAAATGTATTTTAACAAGATACAAGATAAGATAGATTAGTAAAGGGGAGAACATTTTCTTGTGGTCAGTACAGAATCGTAAAAACAGTAATTTCAAAGGCAGTCGTAGACTAATATTCCACACATTCGCACTGGTTGTGGCGGTGGAGACAAGATTACACAATTACAAAATAAATACGTAAATAAGTAATTATTTAAAATAAATATTTTAAAATTAATATAATAAACAAATATAAATAAGTATTGATTTTACAGTATGCTCTTGTGTCAATTTACGTAATGATAATGAATTTCATGTATCATTCAGTTGTTCAACTAAGGAAGTAAACATTGAATATGAGAGATGATGGTAAATCCCTGTAGATTATTATCAATGTTAAATTCAATTACATATCTTTACAAAAATCTAATTTATGATGTTCTGGGTCTATTTGTTACATTTGCCACTTTATTAGATAATAAGCACTTACAATTAAACCCTAGCCTGATAAATGGTATCTAAATTGTGCATACAAGCGGAGGTAGTGATTTCCTGATGTTTTATATTTTCCAGCGAGATTGAGCAGGTGTCTCTCAGGCCCCTTGCCGCAAACTTTGACCTGCGAATTGTGGTTGCTCCTGCCATTGTCTCCAGACAACCAAGTCAACAGGTGTGTGCTAACTTCAAGGCCGACTTCGATTGAGCTACTCGAATTACTTGCTGTAACCCCAACGTGGTATCCGGTTTATGATAATTTACACTACGCGCACAGTACTACGCGCGTAATCCAACAGAACACCGATGATCGTGATCATGGACATAAACCCCTGAAGTAAATAAATAAAATAAAGTAATCAGTTGTTTAGTGTGTAAATTGTGACATTCATCTTCTTGGTCTTAAATTATAATTCATAGAATGTGGTGACTTTAATCCATATTTAAATGATTGTATCGTGTAATGTTTAATTAATTTCTTATGCAGTAGGGGCCTACGTTCCCTATTGGCTGTCACTGCTAATGACGTCAGTTACTCGAGTGAATCCTGTAAAACGTGCGATCGTCTCGAATAGTGGCCTTGAAGATTCACCTTGCTAATCTAGGTCAAACATGGTCACGTGCTCAAGTGATCTCGGCTATTCAATTGGGACTCGGGTTATGCGAGTTACTTGCGTAGCTCAATCGAAGTCGGCCCAAGACTTCAAGAATTACTGCTAACAAGTGACGTTTCACTACCCTGCAGTTGTAACGTTACTGTGTGCTAAAGTAATAAGTTAATAAAATTAATAATGACAAATAGATAAATACAATTAACTGTACATTAAGTGTACATTAAACGATGAATAAGTTAATAAAATAAATATAATAAATAGATAAATAAATTATTTGTACATTAAATTTCATGGCCATGCAATGTAAAGGATACAACACATTAGGCTAAACAAATAAATAAGTTAATAAAATATAATAATACATAGATCAATAAAATGATTAGTACATTAAATAAAAATGCAGGCAGTTCATGATTAACACTAAAACAATCTACTATGATCTGAATGACTGGGACTGAAACACTATTTGCCCCCAACACAGCAATTATTCAGCCCTAATCCATGGCTAGAAGGCTTCATGATTGGATAGACTGTTCCAAAAATATTTGAAATTATGAACCATGATAACCCCACCACCTTGGATGATTTAAAAAATTATTTAATCTTCAAACCAACAGCAGAGATGAGTGCCATTTTAATGTTATGAAACCCCAAGACCAAGCCTAATTTGCTTACATCTGTATGTTATGGCTGTTAATCAGAACACTCGCAACACCTTTGTACTAACAAATTTGCTTCGCTTGACTACAGCTCCTCCTGGTGTGTGGTACGTCCATCGAGGTGAACGCTTCGAGTAACATGGACTTCTACATCTCGACCAATCAGCTGCAACTACTCGTCGATATTCTCGACTCAAACATTGAAACATTAGCGAGGGCCACCAGCCAAGTGACAGCACCGGAGAGGGCAGTCCACCAGGGGGCAGCACAAGGACACTTTCCTCGTCAGAGATCTGCACATGCACAGGACAACACAGGCAACGACAGTGGTGTCGAAAGCGAAACGTCGACACGGATCGTCGGTGCAAAATCCGCCTCCCAGATGGCACTGCAAGTCTCGGAACCTCGATCAACTTCGCCGTACAAAAGTCTGTTGAGCCTGATGCCGATTGATGTGCTTCTGACAGCGAGGAAGATCTCACTGATGGTTTACAGTCAAGTTATGGAGGACGTCGACCCAGCGAATTCACCGCCAATGTGGAAGGGATCATTTCTTGAAGACATCAACCTCGACGCCTCCCTATCGTCCATGCATCATGGCGACTCGCAACACAGCGTCGGAACGGAGGCGTGCACTACAGTGCCTCCTAGTGAGAGTATCAGCAAGCAGGCTGTTGTTCGTCCGTACATCTATGCCTATTTCTCTCAGCCTCACAGTCTCATGTCCGTTGATCAAACGCAGTCAAAGATCGAATTGTCCTGTTATGATATTGTTCTGAAAGGGACGAGATTCGGCTACTTCTTTCCAGGTAATCATTAAATAAATAATTAAGGAGTATATATATATAGTAAATCTAGCAACTTTGTAGACTTAGACTCCTTTTTATCGAGAATTTTTTTAGCTGGACCCACCAAATCAAAATAAAATACCATTATTTTTACCTCTCTGGGAAATTCTCTTGTGGTGGTCAAGAGTTAAAATTGGTTAATAAATAAAGTGTATTGTAGAAGAGAGTACAATAAAAAATTCCTAGAGTTATATATGATTAAAAATCTAATAGATACAGACAAGATATAACAGTATAAATCTAAGAATGACTTCTCTCCTGAATCAGTCTCAGTAGTGGGTGAAATAGTTTCTACAGACACCATACAAATAGTAATAACAATTTGTCTTGGTGAGGAAATGTCTATTAATAATAACATGTACGCAGCAGCTTCATCATCAAGAACCTGTGCCTTGAGGGGTAAACAACAGTACTCATTACGGCAGGATTTATTCAAAGATATGGAAGAAATCCGTAAACTCACAATCTGGCTTTTTTTAACCCTGTACACTTCAAAATCCCTTTCTAAAATGATTGCTACTATTTAAAAAAAATCTAATCTGTTTTCCCAGTCATAACTGGAATGGTTTGTTAATCTACAAGCGTTTATGGACGTGTAATGTTTTCGCAGAGGAGAGCAAGCCCTTGCCGGACATGAGTGACTTCATGGTGGACTGGGTGGAGACAAGGCCCGGCCGAACTGACCGCCAGACTGGAGTCCCCCCAAGTCTCTACACCCTCACTGTCACAGACTTCCTGCAGTGTGGTCAGTCTCAGTGGTCACTTACAGGGAACATCTCAAATGTACAGTTATGGAAACAGTTAATGTATATGGATCATTTCAAAAATAGCATGGTGGAGATAGTGGTCACTTACAGGGGGCATTTTAAAAGTAGCAAGATTTAGCTATTGGTCATTTACATGGGTGATTTCATAAGCAGCATGATAGAGTTATGACATTATATCTTTGAACATGTGAGATTATTTTTTATTTTAAAATAATAATTTTTCAGTTCGTTTGTATAAAGAAATACTTGATGTAACTTATTGACAACAACAATTTTGAATGAGTTTGTATAATCCTAATGGTAATTGATGAATATCAAATTATGGGTAAAGTTGAAAACAATTATTATTATAAGTCAGTGTAAAATAAATATGTCACATAAATATCTGAAGATCATATAAAATTATAAAGCTTTAAGAGAATCAGTGTCCAAGTGATTCAACTTTAAGCATCTGTTTGTGTGAAATGGGAAATTATCAAGCTTGGTGACTTGTTGTTTCAGCGAATGTAACCATGTGCATAGAGCGCCCTCTGAAGGTGAACCTGAGCACTACCCTGCTGCGACAGCTGCGGCAGTTACAGACAGACTTAGAGGGGTGTTGGCAGGCGACTGGTCAGAGCGACACTGACCACTCAGGTAACTAGACTTAGAGGGGTGTTGGCAGGCGACTGGTCAGAGAGACACTGACCACTCAGGTAACTAGACTTATAGGGGTGTTGGCAGG
The DNA here is from genome assembly GCA_025642075.2 of Ridgeia piscesae. Classification (NCBI taxonomy): domain Eukaryota; kingdom Metazoa; phylum Annelida; class Polychaeta; order Sabellida; family Siboglinidae; genus Ridgeia; species Ridgeia piscesae. The sequence goes on along the minus strand of JAODUO010001075.1, from coordinate 115,046 downwards.
CGACTGGTCAGAGAGACACTGACCACTCGGGTAACTAGACTTAGAGGGGTGTTGGCAGGCGACTGGTCAGAGAGACACTGACCACTCGGGTAACTAGACTTAGAGGGGTGTTGGCAGGCGACTGGTCAGAGAGACACTGACCACTCAGGTAACTAGTGGTCACTCATGATACAGTGATCAGAAGTGTGCAGTAAATTTTTTTTATGTGTTTCCTTTTTTGCATTTCCTAACAATCGCATGAGGGAATTTTGATGTTTTCTGCTAATCATCTTAGTAAAATGTGACGAGCTTCAGTGACCTGAGCTATTCTATATGTGAGCCAAAAATAGTGCTAGGTCATGTTTAATAAATGTTTTGATTTTGGCTGAAATGAATATATCATAATGTTACCTTTCAATGCCGTAGTAAAACAAATTGAGGCATTTATGAATCTGTCAGTTTATATAGTGCTGACAATATGAGACAGAAGCACCTTGTTTCTCGAAACGTAGCATTTTGTAAGTAACAAACTAACAAATGACTTTGTAGAGACGTCTGGCACCACTTGTGCGCCACCGACAGCGGCATCTGCACCGCTGGTGAAAGTGGGACACATTTCACTGCGCACCGGCCAACTGGTGGTTGCCATGGAGACCAATACAACCCCAGAAAATGCTGGTGCCCTGCTGGCAGTTCAAGGCATAGATAGTGATGTCGTTGCTGAGTGGAATGATGGTGAGTCCAATTTAAGTCGTCATTTACAGTAGCCTGTTTATAATTATTATTATAATTATAATATATATTATAATATATTATAATATATATATTTATCAGTAAACACACCTGTATTACTATTACAGGTGAGGTAACTGAGATGAACCTGAGTGTCACCGCCACTGACATGATGGTGAAGACGTCGTACAAGGGCAAGTATCGCCCCCTGGTGGGACCGGCCACCATCGGCCTTTACCCTGGGATGTGTGTGGGGGGGCCACAGTGGCCCCAAACATTGGCCCCGAATCCTTGTCTTTCTCGAGAGCGGACCTATAGAAGTGTCCATTGGCCAGGAACACCTTATGTGTGCTACAGCCCTACAGCAACATGTTGCCATGGCAATGGAGGTAATTTTTATGTTCTATATTAAAATTAATTTACTCAGTTTAGCCCATTTTTATACGAGGTAGAATTATGTATATATGATCACTGACCATATGAAATGTAATGTGTATTCCAAATGGTTTTACAGCCCCTTTATTTGTTATAAAACCCTACTGTTTTAAACTAATTTAATATAAAGCAACACAAATGTTAATTCTAAGCCTAAAATATCATTTTGTAAGACAGCTCTGTGAAAAATCTAGTTTTGACAGGCTCTTGATCTATCTCTGTGTAACTTTCATAACAACCAATTAGCTAAGCGTTTGCCATAATCTATGGACAGTTTGCTCTCTTGCAATAATAATGTCCTGTTGGCAAGCTTTATTATATGCGTTGACAATTTAAAAAAAAACACTTTCATGACAACAGTGCAGAACGACTGAAAACTACAATTTTATAGTAATTATTCTTGTGACAAAGCGTGTTAAAATTGCAATTGGGAGTGCACCGTTGGGACAATATTGTACTTTTTCCTTTCTGCCTGCCACAGGAGTTGCAATGGGCAAAGCAGGAACCTGATGCACCGCTCAAAGTGGCGCAGGATTCAGGGCACCACATAGACCAGGCAGTGCACACTGACACACGACAGGACGTTGTGAAGATACAACACAGCAGTGACGACCTGCGAATGGGAGACTTTGAGTTTGTGGTTGATGAAAGTATGTTTAGTTACGTTGTTATTGTAGATTATGAAAATTATGTTACTAAAATAATGAAAATTACCTAAAAGAATAACGTATTGGCAACCATAGGCAAAAGGGTTTAGAGCTGATCAGATAGGTGGCGTTGTTGAATCGTTACGAAAATAGAACCCATTTATGGAAAGGAATGGAGAAGAATGTATAAGGGGTTTCAATTCAGTTCACTTCGTTGTCATAAGAAAGATATTCATCATACAACTTGTTAACACAGTTTAAACATGTAAGGTAAAATATGATAAAAACCAATTCTGGTGACTTTTTAAAGATAAAAAATAATGTACGTTCATATATAGTGCAGCGTCAAGTCTTCAGGATTGCTCAAAGCATTTTACACTACTCTCTGACAGACCTGTTCAATCAGTCAAATACCATCTCAGCTTCTCTGAAAAGATAATAAATTGAAATATACAATTTGAAGTGTGTTTTGTCAACAACAGCAAAAACAAGTCAATCATATTTTGCCCTGAAACTTTTCATATAATAGTCGTACACATACAGACAAGGTATTTTATTTTTAAATGTTGTTTAATTAAATAGGTAATTATTTATGTTTTGTGTAATTGTATATCATTTAATTTGTCTTTGTTGAAGTTTGTTCCTACATTATCATGCACCATTTATATGTGATCTTTTATAAAGAATAACTAACATTATATTACAAAGCCCTCTACCACATACCATCGTGTGTAGTTAAATGACACACAATGTCAGGACTTATAATTTTTTGTAAATATTCAAACAAAATTATGTTTATATATTGTATATTTTGGGCAGCATTTATTTTTATTATTCTTATTTTGATGTGTCCTGGTACATCCCATACACAGGGGCACCTCAGGTGTGTTAATTAGAAATTATCGTCATAATACGTTCTGTGATATTTACAAAGGTGTTTGTGTTGTCAGCGGGGTCAGACATCCTACCCCACCCCGGCGAGGTGATGTTTGGGGTGGACAAGCAGTACGGTCACTCCATGCTCAGCTGGCAGTTCTGTGAACCTAGACTCATCACGTCACTGGACGTTAACCCTTTACCCTTCACTCTTACACACCTGCTGGCAGGACAACGCACTGTGGACGACTTGAAGGTTTGGACAATGATTTTTACATGCAAAGGTTAATACGATGTGAACAAAGGTTAAAAGAGAAGTTTGTTAACATTGCGGGGCATTGCTTTTAACTGTGTGCATGTGACCAAAAAAACCTTTGTAGCATACTGTTCCTATAAAAATCATAACTTCGCTAATATTGGCCATAAAAATATGAGTAATGCGTCATTTTAATGCCAAAAGAATGCTTTATTATAATAAATTTTAAACTAATATTTCTATCTGAACATGAACTAAAATAATAAAAATATAAACAAATATTCCATCCTGCTGCCAGATAATGATGACGTGGATGAATATTCTTCACCATTTAGACAAATGTTGCGTCATGTGTTAGCTGCTAACTAAAACAAAAATGAAACAAAGCATTAATTATAGCATGTGGCTGAATGCTTCCCAGAGAAGCCGAGATGGTGTCTGAGTGAACAGGTCTGTCGGAGAAGTAAAGTGTAAAGTGCTTTGAGCGATCCTGAGGATTGGGTACTGCGCTATGTAAGAACTTACCTTTACTTTGATCACGTCCCCAGGTGAAGTGTGTGCTGGAGTATTGGAACGTGCTGCGCGGCTGGTACGAGTACTATGCCCAGTTTGATCTGTCCGAGGGGGAGAGCTGTCATCTGGAACTGCCCTCTGTCACCCCCACTCAACACCCCTCTGTGACGCCCTCCCAGGGCTGGAGGGTGGTCATCCTTCACCCTGTCGACAGGGAGGAGTATGCTCAGCTCTTTGAAGATCTGGAGTAAGTAGTCATTGTTTCTTGTTCATATACGAATCGGTCAAGTAATGCGTCGTGTTTTGAAAGGTGCGAAATGCACAATTCACAACAAAAAAATTTTCAACTGACTTGAAAACATAATAATAATAGTAAAATCATATATATAGTGTAAAAATATAAACAAATCACAGTTGTTTGTGCCTTTTATGGCTTAACTAAGTTGCAAAGCAGTCACAGTTATACAGACAAATTTATAACATTCAGCTTAATTTTGGCCAAATTTCAAGCCCAAAAAACAATGAAACAACTTACCATCTAAAACAATTACGCAGTGAATGAGGCAAATGACCAGTAAAACCAGGAGTTGAAATAAAATGCTACCCAGGAGCTAAGTAAACACAGTAACACAAACACACATCAGCAAAACATTTTGAGGCAAACTAGGTTAAATTGAGTTAATTTTAGATAATGTTAACCGGAAAAAGAAAGTAGACAGGTGAACACGAAGTTATGCATTAAATAACTGTGTTCAGTGAACTACTAAATTATGTTGATACATTTTATCTGCTGATGTCACACAAATAGTCCTGATGTCATTGGTAACATTTCATATGTCGTCAGTCATACCTTTGTATGTTGGTGGGAAATGGGGAAATTGTGACACATTGCTGTTGAAATGAGCAGTAAAAATTAGCTTTACAACAGCCTGTACCGGGTAGTAGCACATATCTGTCAACATTTATTTTATGACGTAGTTGTCAGATGTCATTTGTGTAGAAACACAACCAGCCAGCCAGAAACATCAACTGAACAAGTATGACCCTTCAACAGTGACAGAGTCTGATGACATCACTGTCAGTTCGTAGTTCGTTACATATCAGATATGTAGCATCAAATGTAACCACATTGTTATGAGTAATTGTTCAAGCAACTTATATCACATGCAATTCGTTCTACTTTGTGGCATTTTGTAAAAAGCAGTTACCAGAGTATGTCAAATTAACGACACTGTTTGTTTTGTGCCAGTACGACGGTCAACATCGAGCCAGTGGTGGCGCCACAGACACTGTTTGCTTCGCTCAACGTCAGTTCGTGTTTTGCGTCACACCTTGTTCCGGTGATACAAGCTGGTGTGAGCGTGTCAGCTCTCAAACTGAGGCTGGCCAACCATCTACAACATCTCGGGACAGGTACGTAGTGCCTTCCTGTGTGATACAGCAACGTCTGTTAGGATCTTGTGGACACACGCTTTCAGTTTTTATGTAGTCATTTAGCATTGTTCTTGGGGATTTGAAAATGGTCCAAAAATGTGGCTGTCAATTTCAAGCACCCCCCCCCCACCCTTCTGTTCAAAGAAGATTTCACCTGTTGTGTCCAGCTTGATTCACAACGATTATTTTCACAAATTTTCCTCTTGTAAAGAAACCTCCTCTGCTGCATGTCTGCATAGCCTTTTAAACATTTGGCTGAAAGCAGCAATCTGATTCCTTGAACGGCCACAAATGGCTATTTATTTTGACAACATATGGAAGTAGCATTGTCTTCCTGGTGCTTAACCTTTACAACTGGACACATTACTGTTTCATCTGTTAAAAAGGGGGTATTTTTCAGATGGTTTTCTGTGAGACATTTTTGAATTAGCAGTGTTTGAAAATATAATAATTATTGCCAGACTTGATGTGCGTAGATATGTGTGGTCTTCCGAGAGACCACAACCAGCAGATCAAAACAGGTTTCTCATATTTAAGTTAAAGGTTTTTTAGTGTATTTAGCACAATCTTGCTGCTGAATTCAGTTATCGTTAACATAGAAGTACCTTAAATGTTAACAAATGAAGAACAACAATTATACATGCAAAAAACTTGGTGCTTCCATATATTGGTGACTTTATATGCTCACTTGTAAGTAGTGCATGCATCATAAAGTCTAAATTGTGAAACATTGACCCACTCTTGTTGTTGTGTCCAGTGACTCCGGCCAAGTTGAGGCCATTTGAGGTGGACGCCACTGGACCGACGGACCAGGAGTGGATGGTCTGGTCAGTCGACAACACCAACGTGAATGTCTCCTGGCTTGGTGACGTCCACACCCAAGCACACATACAGGTGAGTGACCACTGACCATCATATGCATGGATGTGTCTACACATCCTGGACTTGACAGTGACTTAAGGGAAATTCAACATTGTAAAAGTTTTGAAAATTGCTACAGAACAAACTAATAAAAGTAAAGGTAAGTTCTTGTATAGCACAGTATCCAGTCCTTACAACTGCATAAAGCTCTTCATTCACGGGTAGCTTTGTTCAGTTGAACACAAGCCATTCAACCATACTGCAGTTAATGTGTAAAGACCATTTATACAAAAATGTCCACCACTGTCTACATCCAGGTGCTCCTTCGTACAGCTGAGTGAACTGCTGCTATGTAGAGTGAACGAACTTGCTGAAAATGATGAGCTTGAGAAATCCCAAAGATGTGATATTGTGCTATGTAAGAACTTACCTTTACGCTTAGGCTTGACGCAGAAACACAGGATTTGAACCTGGCTTCTTGAGACTTAGAGTCCAGTACACACCAGTCACAGCGCTACACTATCCTCACACCTTTCCCTGTGAATGTGTTGTTTGATGTCTCCAGGGCTTCCTACGGTGGGGCTACGTTCAGTTTATTGGCAAATTATTGTTCATGTCATTGACTAGTGACAGCGGAAATGTTGTGACCCTGTCGGGATAATTGTGATGTTGATAACTACTTTCACTAGTGCATAGGTGGATGTAGAATGATAGTTGTTCACATTTAGTTGCGTATGTAACTTTGATGTCATTCTAATGTCATTCTGATGTCATACGTATGACAGGCGGAGACACGTCTGTCATGTGACATACTGGAGTATCGCACCCTGACCTTGCGACCACTGCTGACACCCTGTGACCTTGAGGGCACATGTTTATGGCAGGAACACGCGCAGGTGGGTAAATACCCTAGTTTGAGTAACCCCCTTAAACTGGTGCTGGTCATCTATTGATAGTTGTCCACTGAAAGGGTGTGTTCCTACACTACAACATGGCCATGCAAGCTGTGCCTGGCTGGAATGTACTCTGAATACTTTAAAATCATCTGAAGCTGAAGCCACCTTTCATAAAGAAACTAGACCTACTGAAATGTAAAAAGGCATTCTCATCTTAAATGTTCAACAGGGCCTTGCTCTACTGATAGCACTTGTGCGTCCATCTTCATGATTTTACACAATGATTAATATTTTCATCTCGATGTCATACCTCACAGGAAAGAGGTGTCAGCGACCATTGGTATCGGAGACCTCTGGTGTCAGCGACCATTGGTGTCAGAGACCTCTGGTGTCAGAGACCATTGTTGTCACACACCACTGGTACCAGTGGTACCAGATACAATTGGTATCAGTAACCACTGGTGCAGGTACCAGTGTTATCAAGCAACATTGCTGTCAGAGAACACAATTGTTGAGGACACCAGGGTTAGAGACCAGTCGAGACAGACTGCCGCTGTTGTTATAACAAGTCTGTAGTGTTTAGTCTTACTCAGGATGTAGAACCAGACTGTACTTGAGCCGTGTCTGACCCCGTCCTTACAATCTTCAGAGGACAGTGGTCAAGGCTGACCTCCACATAGACACCTTACAGCTGCGGGTGGCCGAGTCTACCGTCCACTCACTGACCATTGCCCAGCAGGCTTGGACACAGGTACGCTATACTGACCGGTCACCGATTGCTTTTCTGTAAATACAAGTTGTGTTTATTTTGATGTTTGTTTAATTATCATTAAAACGATACGACTGTGGTAAACTGTAAGAGTGAAATATAGAAAAATAACATTCTGGACAACTATGTCGTGAAATATGATACACTTTATTGAAATTACAATAAAGTGTTTCTGCCAATGTCAGTGTCATGTCAATTAGGTGATTATGGTGACGAGACTAGGCAGTGACTATAATTCACTGAAATACAATTCATTAGTAATTACAACCTCACAATATAGGGACTTCAGGTCACATGGCCCATTCCTATAACTTCACAAGCCCAATTTTGTTTATTCAAAATCAATTAATCAGAATTATGAGTGGCCTTAATGAAGTATTCCAACTGTAAGCAAATTGAAACTGTCAGGTGTTTCCCCCGGATAACATGATGGGCGAGGTGGTAGGATGGGCTGAGCGAGCACCGAAGGCATGATGCGACACTATGGATCCAGAGGCATGGCCACCCAGAACTATTGTTTAAATTACCTTTAAAATAGTGCATTCTGAAGGGTATTTAACCTATTCCCTGGGGAATAGAGAGGAAACAAATGCATAGTTACAAGGTAGCAGCATGTGAACATGTTTATAGCAAGAAATAGCTGTGAGGTGGCAATTTTAATATATTTTGAGTGAGGTGGCTTAGAAAAACAGCGAGGTGGCCCATCTCGCTCATTACATAGCAGGGGAGATACTGACTGTCGTAAGAAATTGATGGCATGTATGTGTGGACTGAGGTGGTATATATATTTATGATGGTCGCATCACTATGGCTGCTTCTGACAGTTCCAATGCAAGACGAGACTGAAGTGTGAGAGAATTGTCCCTCCCTGCTACCTTATCTGCAATGACACACTTCAAGTGATCAGGTTCGGCCAGGTAGGTGGCATTGAATGAGTGTGGAGAGTGTGGGACCATCTCTACTGCCTGAGGAAGTGATCAGATATACTACTCTGTGTATTGTGTGTATTCTATGGAATTTAATTGATTAAAACTAGTAACTAATTTCACAATTTTTGGTCACGATTGTACAAGCCATGAGACCAGTGCATACACCTACCCTTATTCAAAGACAATTCCCTTAACTCCTGGGACCCACAATAGGCCCGTTTGACTCTTCTCTCAAATATGTAAGTGAAATTGTAGTAATTACTTATAAAAGTCAGTTGTCATGCCAGCGTTTAGATTTCATGCCATTGAACTAGGGTTTTCACAAACGCAACAAGAAAGATTTCATTAAAAATGATATGGTATTTAATCATACCAAGCATTTATATATAAATTTACCGAACAGTTCTCAAGATACTTCTTTTTCAAATAAAATGTTTTCATTTTTCATATCCAGAATCAAGATGTGTCTTTTACCTTGATGTGTAGCGTCAAACAAGAGCCTCCTACAGGTGAAAGAAACATCTTGATTTTAGTTATGAAAAATGAAAACTTGATTTAAATATAAAGATTCCAAGCATTTCAATTAAACTCTGGGCCACAAATCACAGTTCTGCTTTCTCTGATAGGCTGGATGATGAGTTCACAAAACTCATAGAAATATTTCATGAATGAGATCACATACACTTGTACAGTTAGTGTGAAGGAAGTTGATTTTTCACAAAATGAAATACCTTATGTACCTTTAGTGTAGATCCAGTGTCATATGATTGTTGCACTTGTTCATGTTGTGTAGGTAGACACAGATGAGAGCCTGGTAGTGAACAGTCGCAAGTTGTATCCCTACGCCTGGAGGTCACACAAGACACCACAGGTCAGCTGGGCTATATTATATTATAATTTTACACTTATTTATTGGCATTATTGTTATGTAATTATTATTATTATTTTTAACAGTTTTAACATAATAATTATACTAAACTATTTATTACTAATAATAATTATACCTATACCATCATTTATTAGTATCATTATACACTAGACAGATTATTATGTATTTTTATGACTAATACGTCATTTATTTATTTATTTAAAAGTGTTACGCTTTTTAATACCGTACTAATTTTATTTATTTGTATACCTATACATATATATGTTTTATATTTATTTTAAAACACTAGTATTTGTCTTATTGTATACATATATCTTTTTATGTCTTTTAAGTTGTAATATGTTGTGAAGCGCCACAAACGATTATGGATGTGGTGCTAAATATAATAATTATAATATAATGGGCTATTGTATCTCGTCACAATCTTCAAAGTGCACAAAGTGAAACTGTAATCAGTGTAAAATAATATTATGCAACATGAATTTAAAGTAAACTACAATATTTTACCAGGAACAAAATGAAAGAAAGAGACTCTTTCCCATCTACTTTATCATTCGAGAGCGTATATCGCAAAACAAATATTATTCTAGTAGGCAGTATGACATGTGTTTGTGAAATAATAATCATATAATTCGATGTTTCTGTTTTGAACTGTGCTATATGGAGACTAGGTATAAGTGTGACCTTTGACCTGTACAGTTGCTGCGGCTGTGTCTGCGCAGTGCCGGGTCCCACTGGAGTGGACCGGTCAGCCTTGACCGCATTGGCACCCATGTGGTGTCCATAGAGGGGGGAGAGCAGGGCGCAACTCTGGTGGTCAAGGTACAGCAGGTGACCAGCTCGCAGAAGAAGGTAGGAGGAACAGTCTCCCTCTCTCCCCATCACTATCCCATCCCTCCCATTTTTATATTCCCCTTCCTTCCCTCTCTTTGCATCCTCGTTCTTCCCCCATCATACCTCCCTGCTCTCATCTCCACCTTGTCCTCCCTTTCTCCCCTTCTACCCTCAACCCTCTTCCACCCCTGCTCCCATCTCACCCCACTGCTCCTCTCATTCTCCCCCTCATATCCCTCAATCCTCCTCTCTCCCTCTTCCCCATTCCATCCTGTCCCTAACAAAATACGTCCCAGTTGTTAATTGTTCTTGCTTAACAGACATGTCCAGTGACAAGAAATCTTGCTTAAACAGTGGGCTTAGATATCATATGTAATGCCGAATTTAAAATGGCCAAATCTTTCTGTTCTAGAGTTAACCTGCACACATATCTTTTACCGTGAGGAATATTTGGTATTCTGTGTCGGTATAAAAATATTACATTCATGACTATGGTACACACTACAACATCACTTCCAGGTTGTCATTTCTGGGCTAGTCGTCGTCGCAAGTAGAATCTCGCAACACCTCGATGTGAAACTGGTCACTAAGGCAACACAGAGGAACCAGAAAGAGGCTGCGATAACACTAGACGCCAACAAGACACTTCCTTCGTTTGTCGTCAATCATTCCGATGTGCATTCTGTGAAGCTGAGGTTGATGGGAGTGAAGATGCCATGGTCACAAGAACTCGTTGTCATTGGTGACAAGGTCAAGGATGCCAGACTTGTCAAGGTCAGGTCAAGTTGAATATTTTTAATATAATCTGACAAATCTGTTCTTTTGCAATTTGTCAATTTGACATTTAAAAACATTGTTAAGGCTTAAATTTTAGCATTGTGGTTGTACAAATGTCTATATACATCACAGCTACTTGCTATGGTTGATATCATTTACATATGTGTTGTAGTATGGATACTATATATTTCCATGAAGTGGGCATTGAGAACATCTGATACTTCTTCTCGGTGACACTAATAGCCTGTGTCATCAGTCATGACATTGTCACTAGTCATGACAGTGTCATCAGTTGTGACGCTGTCACTAGTCATGACAGTGTCATCAGTCATGACAGTGTCTGCAGTCATGACAGTGTCTGCAGTCATGACACTTTCACTAATTATGACAGTTTCATCAATCACTGTCACTAGTCATGACGTTGACATCAACAGTGACACCGTCATCAGTCATAATATTGTTACTCATGATCTACTGACATCAGTAGGTCATTGATGACACGATTGTTGTCAGTGGTGACACTTAGTGACTAGAATGTTATTATATAGTCACGTCACTCTGATGACAGTGTTGACAATAGACAATAACGTTGATGTGACTTCTATTTCTCCTCAGATTCCACTTCATGACAAAGTCAACTTCATCCATGTCTGGTGTCATGTATTCACAGAGACACATCACTCAGTCACTCGCAGTCTGGTAGGTGGCGCCACACACTCAATCGTTATCTCAGGAATGTCTAATGCCATATTCTCTTGTCACACTTTAATGCTTTATATTATTATTTGAAACAGTTCTGCATGAAAAGTCTAAATTATATATACCGTGTATATAATTATGATCTATATATATATATTTATTTATATATATATATATATATAAATATATATATATATATATATGTATATACCTATACAGATATGTATATATATATATATATATATATATATATATATATATATAATTTATAAATTATTTATTAATTGTATTACATTACTACATTATGGCTTACTTGTTTCATACAAATATATTAATTACATTTCAGTTATTTATTAATTGTAGTATATTACTACATTATGCTTTATTTGTTTTAATTAATGGTAAGTAGTGATATTATTTTAATAATTATATTTGCATAAAACCAATTACAGATCATGCTATTATTAGTTTTTAATATGCTGTGTCATCCTGTGAACAAATAAAAATATAATATTGTTTTCTAATGATTTGTTCTCATTCCAGATCCTAATAACACCGGTGTTTGTCGTGAGATCAGATCTCCCATTACCGCTGCTTATGAACATCGAAACACCTCGACTGAAGTCCCACCACCAGGTGGAGCTACGGGGACGTGGTGATGAGAACCAGCTCGAAACGATGAGTGCTGATATGTCATACAATGTGACGTTCAAACTTGGGTAAGCAAGTGAAAGTGTGAACCCCGAGGTGAAGTCTTAGAGAGAGATGAGGGTGATATCCCAAGTATTCATCTCGAAATGAAGTTCTGAAATCAAGCATTAATATATTATAGTCAGACGACTGACATGGTTAATATGCTGACGTCAACATAACATTGTCAACAAACTGTCTTCTGACAGACTGGAGGCTGTAGCCAGATGAAAGTAATTTTATCTGCCATTAAACATCAGCATTCTGAAATTGTGTATTGGAACACCAAATAAAAGATCATGGGCTGATTTCATCAAGCCGTGTAACTTTATGAGCAATTATGCGGTCTACTGGTCGCAGCTAACAGCGACTATTCAGTGTAGCCAGTTTCATGGGACCAATACAGCATTCGTGTAAACAAATCGACGTACAATTGACCTAATTAGGTCATGGTGGTGAATCCCTGTATTTGTGGTGTCTGTAAACACCTTTTTAACTTTAGCTGCCACCTTTGTCGTTTGACAAACTATGATGACTGTATATGATATCCAGTGTAAACATTAAAAATAATAAGTTGTAAGTGGGCGTGATGGGAGCATCAACGAACTTTGGGAGAATCACGTAAATATTTCAACTAGCGTAAAGTTTTGCCTACTAAATACATGGCGCAGCCCAAGTGCAACTATAGAGCAGCCTCGTGAAACGCAAGTGGCGAAACTTTATGACGTTTTAGGCTTTCGACGAGTTATTGCCCTCTGCGACGTTGTTTTTAAAATAAGCACACGAGTGGTCATATAATGAGAATGAAATATGTAGCACAGCCATCTAAAACATTGCATCTTTAATTGACTTGAATGAGTTTACATTATGTGTTTTATTGTTTATGTTATCAGTGCAAGTCACCAGGTGTCAGCACCTGCCCTCACTCTCGCATCAGGCATGATTGAGCAGGTGGAACGGACGTCCGTGGACAAAGTCGACATCGATGCGATGGTAGCAGAATGGCCTCCAGATGGAGTCACCATCAACCAGTGGCCATACGGTGGTGTGGTGTCATCAACTGCTCATTCGTCTCCGCAAAAATCCATGAACCTCGCTCTGTCTCAGGCATCAGTAGCGCCCCCTGATGGCCAAGAGCAGGCAGACATCGAGCTGAAGATAGGACTGAGCCAATACTGGCCAGGCTGCAACTCACTGCTCATCAGTGTCGCCCCCTACTGGCTGATGGTGAACGAGACGGACATCGATCTCGTTGTGATAGATGGCGCCAGGGGTCACCAGTGGAGCCTGCCTCGTGATTTGACGATTGCACCGCCAGAGTTTGAGGTGAATTAGGTCTACTAGCACTACAACTTATGTTGTTATACGGTTGTTTGATATTATGTTATGCGTATTTTTCAAAAATATTCTAAAATACCATCATTTGTGACATACCAATGTGAACGAGATATTATTAAGTCACATAGGTATGTTACTAGGGACCAGGGAGTTAATCTAGTGGTCAGATGGCCCCTGCTAAGTCTTCAAGATGGGTGGCCAGGTCTTCACTGTGGCATGTCAGATGTGTTGTTTTTATTCCCATTACTCTCTATATTCTTATAACAATTGTTGATCTAATCAGTCATTTGTTTCAGTCGACGTTCTCTGTCGGGTTTGTGAAAGATGGACAACTGCACATGTCTTCAGCGGTCAGTCTGTCAGAGGAGGACGACACCGGTCACTATCTGCCCCGCATTGAGGGTCTACTGTACCGTCGTGGCCACACCCCTGTGTCCATCTACATGCGCGCCGCCCCAGCCACGTCCACTACAACAACGGTAGCAACTTACTCATATATCTTCCCAATTTTTCATTGTACCTTTCAAATTAATGTCGTCTTATGACATATGTGTCTAGGTCTTACCTTGGAGCAACCCTAACATATGCCGCTAGATCTAATCAAGAAATACAGATCAGGATTGCTGTAGCTAGTTGTCACTGGCAAGTAAGTCTGAAGCCCATCTGGAGAGATGAGAACATATCCGTGGAATCAGAATGAGTTTGCTGAGAGCAATGACGCCACCAGTCTTCCTCTAGGGATGTGACAATTGGATGGTCAATGCAGAGGTGGAAAAGCGCATCAATGCCTTTGAGAAGAACTGCATGTGGAAGTTGTAACTGATGGAGAGATATATTAACAATTTATGTTGATGGAGAGATCTATTGACAATTTATGTTGACAATATTGTAAAAAGAAGAAAGTCGCAGTGATTTGGTCATGTGATGAGATGGAAGGGGAGCTTGGCCAACACCACCCAGCAAGGAGGAACTGATGGGTCAAGAAAGAGAGGAAGACCAGCAAAGTCATGGATTGACAATATCAAGAAATTGACTGTAATGGACTTGGTTCAGCTTCAATGAACTTATTAGAACAACGGAGAATAGAGGATTGTGGAAAACTTGTGTGTATTCACCATTCTATTGCCCCTAAGGCCCTCAAGCTGTCAACCAATCAACCAACCAGTCAGTCAGTCAGTCAGTCAGTCAGTCAGTCAGTCAGTCAGTCAGTCAATATAAATATCAATATGTTTATTTTCCAACATCGAACACAATACAAAACATAGTAGAAACAACATATAAACTGTTAGAAAATAGGTATACTGAAGAAATTATCAGATGCATTAGTGTACCCCTATCACATTGTTTCATAGTTTATTTAATGGTGTAGCATCTATGCAGTTGTAACTATTTAATTGTAACATAAGTTACTTTAGCTATAACACTCAATAGTACAATATTTAGTAATAATACTTAATAAGTTCACAGCACAATTATTTGAGAGTTTTTGTGTGTGTGTGTAACCAACTATATCAATATGTCATACAACAATTTTATATTTGCTAATCATATTGATTTTTAACTGATTAACACATGAACAGATATGTGGCAGGTTTGCTATACTGACAGGTAACACATTTGTACACCATAATTCGACAGACATCGAGATTTAATATTAGTGCTCACACTTTGTCGTGCAAATTGACATTCTAATCTGGAAAAATATATTGTGGTATTTTTTGTGAAAGGTTTTTATACACACTGGCAGGTATTGACATATTGTTAAAAACATTAAATATAGTTGACAAGATCTTCAAAACTACTGAGTGTTTGAATATCAATATTCCATATCGATGAAATAATATATTAGTGTGACATAGATAGATATATAAATAGATAAATCCTCGACCTCGCACAAATAAGATACGAGCGAACCTAGTTTTTATAATTGGCTTTTCTGTTCTTTGTTATTAAGCATTTTTTAATGGACAGATGCACTGACTTCTGTGACAGTGGATAGAATCTTATGCCTAGCGCTAGTAAAGTGACATGTGATTTGTACTATATCAGAGTGCAAGTAAGTCTCAAAATTAGATTTTGAATGCTGTTCCCATGACAAGTTTCTCGCTGTACTTCAGGTGTGCCACCTGGTGTTGCACTCTGTCATGTGTGACGGTCTCCGTGTCGTCACCGTCAGAGAGAAGTTCCAACTGGCCAACCTGATGTCATGTGACGTGTTGGTGCAGTGTCACGCTCTACCGGTTCAGTCTGACAAGGTCAGTTATTTACTACGGGGGGAGTTGGTTGATATTGGAAATAATACAATGTAATGTAATAAACATAGTGATTGATTGCAATGAGAGCAGCTACCATGTAATAACATGTTCATTTAGTAAATATAATGATATATTAGCTGTTGTGGTAAATCCAATCTTAACTTGTTTCTGGCACTGTACAATATATTTAACAAGATATAGCAAGGTATATATGGTACAAACACAATTTAAATTCCAACGAACACACATTATCTACAAAACGTATGCAAAGTACTTTCATAATAATACATACTATAATTATATATATATATATATATATATATATATATATATATATATATATATAATCTTTGCTAATGGATAAATAATATGATAATCATTTATAACTGTATTTAAAATTTATTTTGAAAATGCACCAATGCATTTGGAATGTTTCTAAAAGTATTAATTAACATTAATAAAATACAAATAAATGTCGTAAATAAATAAATATGTATATTTATTTTAATTAGCTGTATTAACATTAACAAAATACAAATAAATGTAGTAATTAAATAAATATGTATATTTATTTTAATTAGATGTTGTATTTAGATGAAAAGTTTGGGTATCTCACCATTGATGTTTCTCCTCCAGATCTCCATTGACTGTACGACAAGTCATGTGACCCTTGTCTCAAGCAAACACCAACATGTGGGCACTGATCGGCTGAAACAAGAACTACATCCGCTCCTCTTGTGGAACGTTCCGGAACTACCAGTGGACATGGCACCAGAAACTTTTGACTACGCCTTCCATCTTTGTCTTTCTCTAGACAATACACGGCCACATCCAAGCAATGGCCATCTTAAAGAGAATTGCTCAACATCCAATCACAGCCGGGGTCACATCGACCAGTTAAAACGTGCCACTTGGAGTTGTCCAGTATGGCTGCCGGTGAGGAGTGCTGCAGTTAGGACCAGTGTGTCAGTGCGATGTTGTGGTACAGAAGGAGAATCGGATGACACGATGTTGTGTACGGTGATGACAGAAACCGAGGATGGAGTTGTTTACATCATTGTTGCCAAGGAGACTAGTCCGCCACTGCAGATATACAACAACTGTCCATTCCCGCTACACTTTGGGCAGGGCCTGCTGGCCAAGTCTGCCACAGAAGGTACGCCTTGTCATTAACTTCCATTGCCAAATGTTCACTATTTTGATGTTTGCCTACGTGAATTATTAGTGGAACAATTCTGTGGCTGTGTAGTATTGAAGAGTATTCAAAGGTAACAAAAAATCTCTATCAAGAAGAAAGAAAAAGAATCAAGACACAGATGTCAGTTTTTGTTGCTTAATACTTCCTGAATAAGTGGTATTGCTTTGATGCCTAGTGTTACAATGTGTAAAGCGGCTGAAATGGATAGTAAGTAATGTGAGTTATTGAATATACTATTGAGGTAAGTACTTTTATTTTTATTCACACAATGTGATGGATTTCTACTGAGGTTTTGTAATGACAACTTCAACTATCTGTGTTTTTGTTGTTGGTTTAGAGGCAGTTACAACATCAGTTTCCTATGTCTCCAGCCCTGTTGTTGCCCTTTCGAAGCTTGGACATTTTTCCATTGCCCATTTCAGTTCATGCAGCTGTATACATGTATACCTGCCTACAGGCAGTGGTGCTTTCATGTGGGCAATGGGAAGTAACTCGAGCATAGCTGAATACTTTCCAGCAAAGTTACAATAATATCACGATCAACATGGCTGCCAAGGGGTACAGTGTAAATGCTTTCAGTGCTACTAAGGTCTGCAAGATAACATATCTGCCAGTCAGAAATATCCAGGTAGACATGTATCTTTCTTCATGTGTGTACATGATCAAGTCTAATCATTCATGGAGTGGATAATGTAAAGCTTTCATTACTCTTCAACTTTCTGCCTGCTTATTCACCTGTGCACTCTAAATCTAATTTGTACCTGTCCAAAACGAACCATACCCGTCCAAATGACGGGTGGACAGATCTCAAGATAAACCTATGCCTGCATAGCATGCTAAAGCTTTATACGAACTTGTCATTTGTTGACACGTCATTGTTAATGTTAATGTTTGGTTTCTCCAGCAGTCACAGTGTATGAGGAGACTCTGTCGACCCCCTCCATTCCAACAGTGCCTCCCTTCGGCTGTGGGGCCTATGCATTCCCCTCAATGAACCAGATGTTCCCACAGATTGTGCAGCCTCCCACACAACCGATGCTCCACCTAGCGGGCTGTCAGGAACTAACAGATGGTGAAACGTCCGAGGGGGCGTGTCCACTGTGTTGCCGTGGCGACGGGGGATCCGTGATGCTGTGGAGCTATGGGCTGGACGTCGCGATGGAACACGACACGTTCGTGAATCTGCCCGAATGCTCCGATGTGAAAGTTCACATCGAGAAAGTAGGTCACGCAACGTGCGTGTATGTTGACCCGATTACCCGTGCTGAGATCTCGGCAAAGGAGATCCGCAGTCGCATCAAGGGCACGACCTCTACAGCTTCGACAAAGGTGAAGGTCATTTCAGTGCTGGTTTGGATAATCCACCTTAAAAAACAACACAATCTCCGTAAACGATGAGTGAGCATTAATAGACTACAACAATGATTAAAAACTTAATGTATTCAGCATGACCACTGTATACAACAAGTGGCTCCACAGAGTGTGTAGTTATGAGTTAAAACACTGATGGCAAAGCTTGCCAAAACCTGAATAGCGGCCAGAAGTGTTACAAGTTGTATGGCCGGTAGTTAAAGGGCTAATAAAAATAATGCATGTTTCATTACAGAAAATACAATGGTTGAAATAGGAAACAAGAAATGAAATATTGTTAATTATTTGCCCTATAAATTTGACATTTTACATTACGTGTCTGTTTTATACAGGTGAAATTACACAGAAAAATTAAACTGTGTGTATTTCATTCAGGTGGTCGTTATAGAGAATAGTGACATTGTGTATGTGTTTCTTACAAGTCGTAGATAAATATGAAACTGTAAATCTGCATTCCATACGGATGGATGTTGTAAAAAAGATCAAAGTTGTGCTTGATACAGATGGCCTTTATAGAAAAGGAACTGTATATATATGTTTCATACTGGTGGTTATTATAGAGAAAAATGAGACCACGTACCTTACCATATTATTTTATATAGATGATCGTTATAGAGAAGATTGAAAATGGTGTGATTATAGAGAAGAGTGAAACCATATGTTTGCGTTTTATACAGGTGGTCGTTATAGAGAAGAAACCGTCACCATCCATCACTGCATCCATGCCAAAGAGTCCGATGCGGAGTGAGAGACTGCCGGAGCGGAGGAGACCTCCAGCCCCTCCGACATGTGCATTCACCCTCGAGGTAACAGGGGTGTGTGACCACGCCCTTGTCACCCTCAGCGAGGAGATAACCTCGCCTCAGGTTGTCACGGACTTCGTTTCTCTGGCTGCCGACGACATCTTTGTGTGCGTTCACAATCCCGAGGATCTGTACGACACAGCGGCGCCCTCTATGAGACGCGGCACACTCACACACTGGCACTGCAGTGTCGGTGATCTCCAACTCGACAACCAGCTGTACGACCGCGGAAACTACGACTTCCCAGTCGTCGTGCTCCGCCAGCACACCGACACGCCACCTAGTGTCACCGGGAAGGACTTGTTGAAATTCCGACTGGACGAGCGTTTGGATCGTGCAAAGCAGAACGCGATGGTCGCGATAACGTTGATCACATGCACCGATGTCGTTGACGGTCACGTCGATGTACAATCGCTGGACATCGATATCAAACCACTAGTGATGTTCTTTGAGGATACGTTCATGTACGAGATTCTCAAGAGGATTGACCGGTTTGTGCCCGTCAGTCTGTCTGCGCCGCGGCTGGAGCGGTGCCGACGCGGTGCCCCTCAGGTTGTCAGGGAGAACGCTGTCGCTCTTGTGTTGAATCCCTGTCGTCTGGATCATGTGCGGATCGCGCCACTCCAGATCCTGCTGAGTATCCATGCCTCACTGAAGCTGTTCATTGCATGCGACGATACGCCGCTCAGCTTCAGGGCGTTCGAGCGCGACCAGTTGTTCACATCACAGTATCAGCTGGTGAGGACACTGGTCATCCACTATGTCACAGCCATGCTGACCAGAGCAGGTGAGATAGCACTGACCGGTGTCATAGTTTCAGTGTATTTTGAAGCCTAACTTTACCATTATAAAAGACAGTCATTTGTTGCTTGATTTCACAAGACATATACAGTATACAGGGCTGTGTGGCTACGTTTTGGGGCTGTTTGGGCGCATCTTCTTCTCCTAGTTGTCACCTCATTCTGGGTTTTATCATTTAATTGGAATATGTTAGATTAATAAAACTACGAACATTTTTTGTGACTTTTCAACACGTAAGATTCGCTACAGACTGAATTTATTTATTTAGTTTGTAAAAAATGCATTCAAAATATTGCTCAATCAATGTATCTTGTTTTAATGATTGCTGGATACGGTTGCTTTTTTATAAAATATGTTTGAAATAAGATGAGGAGAAAACGTAAAGTTAACATTTCTTAAAGAAATTCACTTTGATACAACTCCTATTTCCCTTCCCAGGACTCATTGTGGGATCTCTGGACATCCTCGGCAACCCAACAGGGCTGATCCGTAACTTTGGCACTGGGGTGGCAGACCTGTTCCGATTGCCCTATGAGGGAGTGAGGCACGGTCCAGGAGCATTTCTCTCAGGAGTCACAAATGGCATGACTTCCCTTCTCAAACATGTGTCTACAGGTGAGTTGTCTTGGTCACTGTTAGATTGACTCTGTGGTCATCAGTGTGGTCACTGGGTGGTCAGAATATGTGGCCTGGTGGTATTGGTCAGTGTTTCATCACACTGTCAGGTTCATTTAATGTGTTAGGAACTTATTCAGTTTTTGGATGAATGTCTTGAATATGTATGTATTTAGTCACAGATTACACACATGTACACATGCACACACACATGTACACATGCACACACACATGTACACATGCACACACACACACACACACACACACACACATGCACACACACACACACACACACACACACACACACATGTACACATGCACACACACACATGTACACATGCACACACACATGTACACATGCCACACACACACACACATGTACACATCACACACACACACACATGTACACATGCACACACACACACATGTACACATGACACACACACACACATGTACACATGCACACACACATGTACACATGCACACACACACACACACACACACACTGACACACACACACACACACTGTACACATGCACACACACATGCACACACACACACACACACACACACACACACATGTACACATCACACACACACACACACATGCACACACACACATACACACACACACACACACACACACACACACACACACACACACACACACACACACACATGTACACACACACACACACACACACACACACACACATGTACACATGCACACACACATGGTAAATGAGCACACACACATACACTCACGCACAGTGTTTCCCGTGGGTAAAATGCTGAGTGAAGTGGTAGGGTGAGTGAGTTGGTAGGGTGAGTGAGTGGTAGGGTGAGTGAGGTGGTAGGGTGAGTGAGGTGGTAGGGTGAGTGAGGTGGTAGGGTGAGTGAGGTGGTAGGGTGAGTGAGGTGGTAGGGTGAGTGAGGGGGTAGGGTGAGTGAGGTGGTAGGGTGAGTGAGGTGGTAGGGTGAGTTAGGTGGTAGGGTGAGTGAGGTGGTAGGGTGAGTGAGGTGGTAGGGTGAGTGAGGTGGTAGGGTGAGTGAGGTGGTAGGGTGAGTGAGGTGGTAGGGTGAGTGAGGTGGTAGGGTGAGTGAGGTGGTAGGGTGAGTGAGTTGGTAGGGTGAGTGAGGTGGTAGGGTGAGTGAGGTGGTAGGGTGAGTGAGGTGGTAGGGTGAGTGAGGTGGTAGGGTGAGTGAGGTGGTAGGGTGAGTGAGGTGGGTAGGGGGTGGGTGGTAGGTGGTAGGGTGAGGGTGTAGTGAGGTGGTAGGGTGAGTGAGGTGGTAGGGTGAGTGAGGTGGTAGGGTGAGTGAGGTGGTAGGGTGAGTGAGGTGGTAGGGTGAGTGAGGTGGTAGAGTGAGTAGGGGTAGGGTGAGTGAGGTGGTAGGGTGAGGAGGGATGGTAGGAGTGAGTGAGGGTGGTAGGGTGAGTGAGGTGGTAGGGTGAGTGAGGTGGGTAGGGGTGAGTGAGGTAGGGTAGAGAGTGAGTGAGGGGGTAGGGTGAGTGGTAGGTGAGTAGAGTGAGTGAGGTGGTAGAAGGTGAGGGGAGGGGGTAGGGTGAGTGAGGTGGTAGGGTGAGTGAGGTGGTAGGGTGAGTGAGGTGGTATAGAGTGAGTGAGGGGGTAGGGTGAGTGGGGTGGAGGGGGGTAGAGTGAGGTGGTAGGGTGAGTGAGGTGGTAGGGTGAGGAGGTGGTAGGGGTGAGTGAGGTGGTGAGGGTGAGTGAGGTGGTAGGGTGAGTTAGGGGTGGTAGGGTGAGTGAGGTGGTGGGGTGAGTGAGGTGGTAGGGTGAGTGAGGTGGTAGGGTGAGCGAGGAGTGGGGGAGGGTGAAGTGAGGGGGTAGGGTGAGTGAGGTGGTAGGGTGAGTGAGGAGGTAGGGTGAGTGAGGTGGTAGGGTGAGTAGGTGGTAGGGTGAGTGAGGTGGTAGGGTGAGTGAGGGGGTAGGGTGAGTGAGGTGGTAGGGTGAGTGAGGGGGTAGGGTGAGTTAGGTGGTAGGGTGAGTTAGGGGGTAGGGTGAGTGAGGGGATAGGGTGAGGAGGTGGTAGGGTGGGAGCGAGGTGAGTGAGGGGGGAGCTAGGTGGTAGGGTGAGTGAGGTGGTAGGGTGAGTGAGGTGGTAGGGTATGAGGTAGGTGGTAGGGGGTGAGTGAGGGGGTAGGGTGAGTGGTGAGGTGGTAGGGTGAGTGGGTGAGGGGTAGGGGTGAGTGGAGGTGGTAGGGGTGAGTGAGGTGGTAGGGTGAGTGGGGGAGGTTCGTAGGGTGAGTGAGGTGGTAGGGTGAGTGAGGTGGTAGGGTGAGTGAGGGGTAGGGGTGAGTTAGGTAGAGTAGGGTGAGTAAGAGGTGGTAGGGTGAGTGAGGGGGTAGGTGAGTGAGGAGGTGGTAGGGTGAGTGAGGGGTAGGGTAGTGAGGGGGTAGGGTGAGTGAGGGGATAGGGTGAGTGAGGGGTAGGGTGAGTGAGGTGGTAGGGTGAGTGGGGAGGGGGTAGGGTAGTGAGAGGTGGTAGGGTGAGTGAGGGGGTAGGATGGGGTGAGTGAGGGGGTAGGGTGAATGAGGGGGTAGGGTGAGTGAGGTGGTAGGGTGAGTGAGGGGGTAGGGTGAGTGAGGTGGTAGGGTGAGTGAGGGGGTAGGGTGAGTGAGGGGATAGGGTGAGTGAGGGGGTAGGGTGAGTGAGGTGGTAGGGTGAGTGAGGGGTAGGGGAGTGAGGTGGTAGGGTGAGTGAGGTGGTAGGGTGAGTGAGGTGGTAGGGTGAGTGAGTGAGTGGTGAGGAGGGTGAGTGAGGAGGGGTAGGGTGAGTGAGGTGGTAAGGGTGGGTGAGGGGGTAGAATGGTAGTGAGGGGGTAGGGTGAGTGAGGGGATAGGGGTGAGTGAGGGGGGTAGGGTGAGGAGGGGGATGGTAGGGTGAGTGAGGGGTAGGGTGAGTGAGGTGGTGGGTGAGTGAGGGGGGTAGGGGAGGAGGTGAGGGGGGTAGGGTGAGTGAGGGGTAGGGTGAGTGAGGGGTAGGGTGAGTGAGGGGTAGGGTGAGTGAGGGGGTAGGGTGAGTGAGGTGGTAGGGTGAGTGAGGGGTAGGGTAGAGGTGGAGGTGAGGTAGGAGTGAGTGAGGGGGTGGTAGGGTGAGTGAGGTGGGTAGGGTGAGTGAGGGGTAGGAGTGAGTGGGGAGGTGGTAGGGTGAGTGAGGGGGTGAGGGGGTGGTGAGGGTGGTAGGGTGAGTGAGGGTGGTAGGGGTGAGGAGGTGAGGATGGTAGGGTGAGTGAGGGGTAGGGTGAGTGAGGAGGGGGTAGGGGTGAGGTGAGTGAGGTAGGGTGAGTGAGGGGTAGGGTGAGTGAGGTGGTAGATGGGTGAGTGAGGTGGTAGGGTGAGTGAGGTGGTAGGGTAGAGTGAGGGGTAGAGTGAGGGAGTGAGGGGTGGTAGGGTGGTGAGGGAGGGTATGAGGTAGGTGAGTGGGGGTAGGGTGAGTGAGGGGATAAGGAGGGTGAGTAGAGGTGGTAGGGTGAGTGAGGTGGTAGGGTGAGTGAGGGGTGGGTAGGGTGAGTGAGGTGGTAGGGTGAGTGAGGGGTAGGGTGAGTGAGGTGGTAGGGTGAGTGAGGGGTAGGGTGAGTGAGGGGAGTAGGGTGAGTTGAGGTGGTAGGGTGAGTGAGGTGGTAGGGTGGAGTTAGGTGGTAGAGGGTGAGTGAGGTGGTAGGGTGAGTGAGGTGGTAGGGTGAGTGAGGAGGTGGTAGTGGTGAGTGAGGTGGTAGGGTGAGTGAGGTGGTAGGGTGAGTGAGGTGGTAGGGTGAGTGAGGTGGTAGGGGTGAGTGAGGTGGTAGGGTGGAGTGAGGTGGTAGGGTGAGAGGTGGTGAGGGGTGGTGAGGATGGTAGGGTGAGTGAGGTGGTAGGGTGAGTGAGGTGGGTGGAGGGTGAGAGTTAGGTGAGTAAGGGTGAGTGAGGTGGTAGGGTGAGTGAGGTGGTAGGGTGAGTGAGGTGGTAGGGTGAGTGAGGTGGTAGGGTGAGTGAGGGGTAGGGTGAGTGAGGGGGTAGGGTGAGTGAGGTGGTAGGGTGAGCGTGAGGGGGTAGGGTGAGTGAGGTGGTAGGGTGTGTGAGGGGGTAGGAGTGAGTGAAGGTGGTAGAGTTTGAGAGTGAGGTGGTAAGAGGTGTAGTATGAGGTGGTAGGGTGAGTGAGGGGGTAGGGTAGGGTGAGAGGGGGTAGGGTGAGTGAGGTGGTAGGGTGTGTGAGGGGGTAGGGTGAGTGAGGTGGTAGTTTGAGCGAGGGGGTAGGGTGTGCGAGGGGGTAGGGTGAGCGAGGGGGTAGGGTGAGCCGAACAGGGGTTGAACGCACAAAGTGGTGCTATGCCCCCTGGAGCTGTTTTAAAAATTAGCTTAAAATGGTACATCATAAAGTGTGTTTAACCTATTCTCTGGCATATATAGTGGGAAAGAAATGACAGGTTAGCATGTAAATGTGTTTGTAGCATTAATTACAAGTCAGCAAATAGCTACGAAGTGAGCTTAGAAAAACAGCAAGGTAGCCCACCTCGCTCATCATTAATTATAGCAGGGGAAACACTGCACACACATGTATGCACTCACACACACACACACACACACACACACACACACACACACACACACACACACACACACACACACACACACACACACACACACACACACACACCACACACACACACACACACACACACACACACACACACAAACACACACACAAACACACACACAAACACACACACAAACACACACACACACACACACACACACACTGTAGTTATAAGATGCATGTAACACAATGAACCATGTCCATTGTGACACAAGGCCTGGTAGAACATCACACACTATTTGAAACTAGACGTCTACTTGCGTTACATTAATGAGCCAAGTCCAACTTGTACATACACATGAACACATGAACACAGTGGCAAGTGAACACCCGAGTCGTGCTGTGTTCCTCAGGCACTCTCACGTCCATCACTAACTTTGCATCGAGTCTGTCTCGCAACATGGACCGCCTGTCACTCGACCACACCTACCGCGAGCAGCAGGAGTGGCTCAGACAGCGCCCCCTAGGTGTAGCGGATGGCGTTCGCAGTGGACTCACAGGCTTCGGACTCAGTCTTCTTGGTAGGTTGCTTTCTCACAAACTTCACTCTGACAGTAATCATCTTGGTGCATATAATCATAGCGTCTCCGTGACTTTGTTTGGTGTTACATTTATTTCATGTCATCGCAGGAGAACATTTTCTTTGAAATGCAAATTACAGTTTCATTAATTGTAATTACAAATTTGTTTAAACTAACAAAAAATGTTTGCTTATAATTATTGCGAACTTGAAAAGCAAACACTTGCACCTATTCAGTCACACCTTGTTTTATGTCCAACTGGTCATAAATTATTTCCATAACAGCAAACTATTCGCAATTAATCCTGCTAATATGGTCACCTCTCTGTTAAGATCACAGTCCAGTCCCCCAAGCTGACCCTTATTTCAAGGTCCAGCTGCACAATATAAACCTAGCCAGAAATAATTTGTTGCTAGTCTTAATTTAAAATGTTCCTTTTAGGTTACATGTAAACCATTCACGTCAGTCAGTTTAGCAGTTTTGTCAGTGTCCGATCAGTGTAGTTTTGATCATTTATTGAATTAGTACTGATCAATTTGGTTTATTCCACTACCAGCTGAGCCAATGATAGACATTAATGTGAACCCAATGACTTAGAACTGTTAGTTACTCTTGGTGGTGAGCTGGCCCTCACAAAATGCCACCATTCTCGTATGTTGTAATTACCCATCTTTGTCACCGTAAGTCACCTGCCTGTCTTGAAGACGACAGACATGTCCCTGGCTAGCCCGTGTTGTCTGTGGTAGTCCCCTGCAGCATAAGGAGTGTTGCGCTACATTTGCAGGTGCGATTGCGGGTATTGCCGATCAACCCCTCCAGATCGTTGCCGGGAGCGATGTCGATAAACCGACCTCAGCCATACAGACTGCCACAGGGGTCATGGTGGGAGTGGGAAAGGGACTCGTTGGAG
This sequence comes from Ridgeia piscesae, assembly GCA_025642075.2. Classification (NCBI taxonomy): domain Eukaryota; kingdom Metazoa; phylum Annelida; class Polychaeta; order Sabellida; family Siboglinidae; genus Ridgeia; species Ridgeia piscesae. The sequence continues at coordinate 88,426 of JAODUO010001075.1, read as the reverse complement.
TTGTCACCAAGCCAATAGGTGGCGCCGCAGGTCTTGTCTCGCAAACGAGTCTCGGATTACTGGAGGGAACTGGTCTGAGCTGTAGACAGAAGAAGCGACAGAGAGCGTTGGAGCGGGACATAGCGGCCTACCCCAACTCAAGGCTCAAGTACATGGAGTGAGTTGGTCTAATCCATAACGCTTTTCACAGATTTATGAAGCAATCGTATTCCAGATTAATGTTTTAAGTTTTGTTTGAAAACAGAATATTATATTAAGAAGCACATGAATTATCTGCCACCGTAGACTATTCAGAATGTGATATAAGGAAGCATAGTACACCTGGTGTAATCATCTGCCACCAGATACTCTTGTCAGACAGATCTAAAGTACCAAAGGTTCTTCTCTGTTACTGGCTTCAAGACGTAACACTTGTTTCAGGATATGTATTTGCCCTTGTCCCTGAATGGGGGGGGGGTTCTGCCCTTTCTAAAGATCTGTTCCATTGGTTTCAGTCTTTTGCACTGGTCTTTCACACCCAACTTAATACACCTCCCTTGTAGACTTTTTATTTCTGTCTTTTTATTCATCATATTCCACTCAACCATGACCGTTCCACGTGGCCGCTTCTGTGTCATTGCAGGAAAATGCTGCAGACCGTTGCCAATGGCGACATCATCACGAGTCTCTCTGCGGACCTGTCACAGCCGACCCGAGGCTACGATGCCTGTGTACTGCTTTTAACACCAGAGGTCCTTTTCATCGTCAGTGTTGCCAGTGATGACCAACAGAGGGCGTTCCCGCTGTCGGAGATCGAGTGTCGTGGAAGTGTGGAGGATGCCAATGTTCTGCAGCTGTTGATGAGACAGCACAAACTCGACTCTTGTTCCTGGGTCAGTAATTGTCAACATTGATAAAGTTAAAATAAAGCAAGGCTTGCTATGAAATTCAACACAACTTAAAAATAGTCACTGTAGTGTACAAGTAACTGCTGGTTTAATATGTTCTGTTATTCAACCAGTCCCTCTTATTTGATACCTATTGTATATAACGTATGTTCCGAGTCTAACTCTAAATGTATGTATATAATTTAACAAACAACCAATAGAGCTGTTATTGTTATATTTAATACTATTATTGATAAGGAAAGGTTCTTCTTAATACCAGGTTAGATATTTTCATAATTGTTTGTGTGTTGTTAGCGTTTTTGTTTTATTACAGCATTGTAACTATTACGCTGTAATATTTTGTAATATATACTTATGCTTGTATATTCTAGAATTGTTGCAAATTTGACAGCCTAATCACTTTATGGGTTGTCATGGAAATCTTTATAAATTACCAATTATTATTTCAATCATAAGTCAAAAAAAAGAGCACCAAAATTTCCAGGGAAAGTAATGCAGAATGTCTGACAGTTTCATGTTGATGGCAGTATTTTTGTAACTGTGTCCACTCTGGTTGCCAGGCAACAGTGACACAATGAATCCATCAGTTAATGCCACTGTGAACGTAATTCCTTAAATGGTCTTACATGCAAATGTCACTTTGAAGGTACTTATGGAGACACAAGTTTTATTGCTGTTCTGATGTGACCATCGGCGCTTTCTCCTACTCTAGGAAGAAGACCAAGCAAGCAACACAGATCGCGTTGCTCACTTCATAGATGGCGCTGCTAGTAGCATTGCGTATCGACCTGAAGACAAGCATACACCAGCGAGTGCCAGTGCCTCAACTGGTCACCAGGGTGAAAGGTCACCAGTCGCCTCCGTACAGTACGAGTTCTATGTTGACCCGTTGGAAAAACAACTCTTCCTCAGTCTTTTTGCCATAGCTCAGAATAAGTTGATTGGTTTCGCTTTTGCATTGTGAAAGTGAAAATGTGCAAAGTGTCGGTTAAGTCTTTCATTACAGAGAAGTTGGAATTGTTTGTTCAGGTGGTCATTTCAGAAGGGTGGGTACCGTAGCTATGATTGCATGGGATTCATACAGTATGATCCTTTTAGAGGGTGGAACTGTTCCTTAGTTACGACTCCCTGTGTTCATATTCATGTACCATTTGTGGCATGGAAGTACACATGGGCTTATGTTCACTCACCCATTCATACTAATGATAAAACAGGATGTATAAATTGTCTAATTTATTAGATCAGAAAACCCTAACAATACAAATCTAGCGCACAAGCTAAATATGACCAACTATGCAAATACAAGAATAACATCGAGATGTAATGTTTCGGCAGTGGTGGCGTGTGACACAGCCGAATATAATAAAAAATGCTAAAACATTGGGTTGCAAGGTCATGAAGGCAACAGCATGTAATGCAGTCAACTATCAAACAAACGAAACACCAAATAGGTGCTGCATTATCTATGAAAGTGTGTTTGTAGGGCTTTCTGGAATGGCAGTTCACCAACACGTTTCACGGCAATAGGCCTAAGTGTGTTCACCATTTGTGACAGTGTGTGTCACAGGCTGCTCAGAGAATAATCCCAGCAGGAATTACCTGTCTGTCAGAGTTCTCAGTTGTCATCGGGCATGAGTGCGGGGACAGTATGCCTGTCACAGGCCCCCTGGAGTGGCGTGTCCTGTGATAAATAATGATGCGTTTTCCTGGCAATATACCCTGAATGATGAATATTTTTATATACCTCTAAATGTGTAGCCTTAAGACAGATGCTAGCATCAGTTATGTCATCTTCCCCTGGTGTGGATCCCTGTTCCCTAGAAATCTTGGCAGGGTGTCGGTGAACTCTGACCCTGCTGACTGCAGCAACAACAGCGGGTGTCCTGTGTAGGAGCTCTAAGTACAAGACCAGATAGCCCTAGAAATTAACACACTGACTGGCTGGAAATAGTCTGGGGTAAACAACCATCCTCATAGTTACATCACTTTTTGTATACTTGGCTTCAGGGGCCCAACAACTATACCACTAGCCTGCGTAGATTAATGTATGTTATCCCTGAAACTATCTACATTCATACAGATGGTCTGTATAAAGAAGTTGGAACTGTTCATTCAGGTGGTCGTTACAGAAGATTGGGTTCACTCCTTTCTTAAGTATTTCCTCCAGTGTGATCCCTGTAGAGAGTGAACCTGTTATTTAGCCATCATTCCATGTATATGTCCCACTCATGCAAGTGGTTGTTACAGAGATGTAGGCAAGACACAGAGCAGTGATATAACTGTGAGTACTCCTTACAAATGGTCGTTATAGAGAACAGCTTCAGCACTTATTGTACATTAAGAATACTGTATGAGCGCATTTATAAACTTGTGTCGTACTGCAGATCAGTAGATGTTGATCAATTATATGCGCAGCAGATACACAGGACTATGCCAACTGAACATATCTACTTAACAGTTGTGATTCATCCCACTGGGAACAGGTCTAGCAATCAGTAGCACAAGTGAATGGCAGAAACTAAATTTTTCTTTTTCCAAATACAGTTACATAATAGATAGGTGTGAATAAAGATTGGATTGGTGCCTCGATGTCGATAACAGGGCAGAAGTCAGAGGCACAACAGACAACCAACTCAGCAATGCTTCTACATTAAATGTCTTGTTTGTTAACAAATTGTTTCAAGCAGAACATCATAAAACAAGGGACAGTGATTACAGCATTATTGTTAGCTATTGCATCCATTTTTCTCCCTGGTGGCAGAAATTTGGGGTCCTTCTACTGACCGCGTTATAACTGATCTGTGTCATAATTGATCCGTGTTATAACGAGGCACAAGTGTATATCACTAGGCTCTTAGAGGGGCGTTAAAATGTAAATAAATAAAGCTTAAGCACTTTTGTGATGACGTGTGCTCTCTTAAAAATTGTTGAAATGTTAAAACATTTATAATTGCATGGTCCACAACACATTATTGTTTTACTCTATGTGAGGTGTTTCACATTCCCTGGTGTACAGACCACGTATATGGTGTCAATGGATTACTGTTGCATTCCAACCACCTCGTGAAGAAAGTTGTCTAAGGTTTAACATAGCAGTAAAAACCCGACACTACTGACAGATGGATGCACTTGTTTCGTCTACACCTTTGTATTTATGGTCAATTTTATGAAAAACAAATTATAAATGTTTCTTTGTTATTGACTGGTTGTTGAACTGGACGAAACATGTCAACATTAATTACTAAGGCACATTGTTCTTGTTGCTTTCCACCATTGTCTAAGCTGTGAGAAATAACAGTGAATGTCATTGGGTCAAAAACCAAGTTAGGGTAACACATTCAGCTTCACCAAATCAATGTGAAGTTCTGTGTAACAGGAAGTGTGAATGAATAATAATCTGTAATAATCTGCAAACATAACACCAACTTGTGAGTGGTCATGTAGGATAGACTCTACAATGGCTGATATTTGAATCATTTGTACACTTGCCATGTAGCACATGATCCGTGCTAATCCCACACACTGTCAGTGTTGCATTTCACCATTTCCCGCAGACGAAGATTTTTGCTAGAACCTGCAAGCAGTTTACAGTTGAGTTGGAGAAGTCCTGTAGTGTCAGTCGGGTTGTAACTTGTTGGGTATTTGCCAGGTCCCATGAAGATCTTAGGGAGTCTCCACAAATGTAGTGGTCATTATTAAACATCTGTGTCTCTCCAGTTAGCTCTCAATGCCACACTGGCAAGGCTCCTGTTTTCTTTTCCTGTCCTTTATTCCTTAAGAGGATTTTATGCAAAAGCCTACTCCTTGGACAAGGAAACTGTGCTCTTTTGCATCATTATTTTACAGAACACCTGAATGTGAACAAATAAGCTCTCCACTGCTCAGTGTGTTGGTTGATTTACTAGGGAAATTGGTATTATGGTTAAGAGGTTTTAATGAGGGTATCTACAGGGTAGATAATTATTGTCATAAGATGAAGATTTCCATCTGTTTTGCCGGCCAGTTTTGGCAGTTTTATGTGATATTTCAGCTGTTTCTTTGTGTTCTGTTTGTTGGTGAATGTGATAGGATGTTATTATAATAAACATATATACTATGATCAGCACGCCTCATTGTTATGTATCATTTATATCACATGAATCCATCCCATGTGAATTCATACAGCATGGATTAACAAAGGGCACAATATCCAAGTATATCTTCGTTTTTTATAGGAAATTTTATTCACAAAAGATTCTTGAAATTTCTAATGTCATTGTTTATACAGCATTAGTGTCGCCACAAAACGACCATATTTATATATACACACAGAATGTAATTTAATTCAAATGTTTTCTATTTAGTTGACAGAACCACTGTAGCATAATTGAGTGAACTATGTATCATGTTAGTCATCTTGTGCCATGTGTAGACACTAGACACTCACATGAAGACACATGCAGCCTACATGCAGTTTCTTACATGTAAATGGCTACACTGTTACACTCTCTAATAAAACACCATGCTAATGTATAACATTTTAATGTGCACATCTAATTTCATATAACTACATAACAGGACAGAAAATAAAAGTAAGAAATAACAGAAATTTATAAAACAACAGTTACAGCTAATAGCATAAAAAAAGTTACAAAAATTGCTGTTATCCACTGAAATGCTAAATGTCGAAAACGAGCCTTTATATATATAATATTGTTAAGCATAAGTATATCCTTATATTTTATTTAGACATTTTATAAACACATATCCATATCACATCAAATATATTGTTGTTATTATAGAGTGGATGGTGAAACATTAATCAAAACATTTCTATCCCAAGAATTTATATCACATGAATCATATATCATGAAATATATTTTGGATAAATAAATCATGCTGATAATGAGCTACATTACAGTTTGTAAATCTTCAACTGCCATGATATGTTTGAGGGCTGTGTATTGGGGTCTGGATGATCGAATTTCCACCAAATTACAAGTCTACCACCAGTGGCACGTGTACAACCTGTGCCTAATGTTCCATCGCCAAGCTGTGCAGTGTTGGTTTACTCTAAATTGATTAGTCATAACTGAACAAAAACAGCAAGCATATTTACTGATTGATAAAGACATATATATATATATATATATATATATATAGAAATACTTATCTAAAACTTGTGTGTTTAAAAACAGAAACTGGGTTTCACAAGGACAATGGAATAAATCCATATTTTTGTAAAATCAATACAAAATTAAATTAAGTAAATTTTGTAGACTATCTACATTGTTCATTTTCTCTCAGATTGCTGAAAAACATGCTACAAATTTAAACCAAGCTTGTGTGTACTTCATTATTTTCTTCATATAATATTCTTCATACTAAATAATAATATAAATAAATATATTATACTCTTTCAAGGCCCACCAAATCGCATATAAGCAACCTGAACATTGCACCTGCAAAACTGTCAGCATCTTATATTTGTAGTAATAGACTACCTCCGGCCCGGTCCACGGAAATTTATATGAGGTCATAAGCCAAATTTTGCTCTTTAAAATTTATTTTGCTCCTTAACAGTGTAAATCGAAAATTGCCAATACTTTGGCACAATTTTACTGGTGTGTCACAGAAATAGTGTCCTTTGAGAGGCAATGATGTAAAATCTTAAACTGTTAACATTTTCTGTTAATTATGGATTTTCCGTGTTCTCATATTGCTGAAACAGTCACCAGGTGTCATGGTGGTGCTAAATCCTCCGCCGTGTCATCATTGAAGAGTTTCTTCAGGCCCCGTTTGCGACGGAAACGAGACGGTCGCGCCTGGGTGACATGGATGTAGCCTGCAAATAGAAAGGGTCGTGTCACACCGTTGTGGCAGCCACAAGCACTGATGACCCAGTGTCGGGCCAGATCTGAAATAAAATCCTGCACACCAGAACGTGACGCACATTTTATTATTTTCTTACAAATACAGCTGTAGTCGGCAAAATTATGTGCAAAACTGATCCAAACCACTCTCAAAATTATGTGCATTAAAATGGTGTCCATCTACCATGATGAAGGAGAGAAAGACAGAGAGAGAGAGTGCAAGAGTGACAGGCAGACGGACGGACGGACGACCCTACTCCGCTCCTTAGAGAGAGATAGAGCGCAAGACCGCGAGGGTAACAGATGGATGGATGGATGGACGGACGGACGGACGGACGGACGGACGGACGGACGGACGGACGGACGGACGGACGGACGGACGGACGGACGGACGGACGGACGGACGGACGGACGGACGGACGGACGGACGGACGGACGGACGGACGGACGGACGGACGGACGGACGGACGGACGGACAAACCCTACTACCCTCCATAGAGAGAGATAGAGCGCAAGACCGCGAGGGTAACAGATGGATGGATGGATGGATGGATGGATGGATGGACGGATGGACGGACGGACGGACGGACGGACGGACGGACGGACGGAAGGACGGGGACGGACGGACGGACGGACGGAGAAACCCTACTACCCTCCATAGAGAGAGATAGAGTGCAAGACCGCGAGGGTAACAGATGGATGGATGGATGGATGGATGGACGGACGGACGGACGGACGGACGGACGGACGGACGGACGGACGGACGGACGGACGGATGGACGGACGGACAAACCCTACTACCCTCCATAGAGAGATATAGAGCGCAACACCGCGAGAGTGACAGACGGACGGACGGATGGACGACCCTACTCCGCTCCACTCACCTCTGTCCTCACACTCCTGAGTGTCTGGGAAGCCGACAGACCAGAAGTGTTCGGGGGTCTGTGGAGGGGCAAAGCGGTCTCTGTGGCGACAACACTTCATTCGTTCTTCCTTCTCTTCGTCGCTCAGCCCCAACGTGCTGAAGTACTGCAAGAGAGACATGTCAGATCTACATTATGGAGGGTATATCATTGCAGAATAGCAGTTTGTTTAATCTTTTTCAGTAGCTGGTGGTACACATAAATCCATTGTGTAATTGTAACTATATGAATACTAAATTTCACGTTACTTAATATTTAATATTATGTGCTCGAGACTCTAATAAAAGTGATGAAAGTATATCACCTGCCAAGTTGTGATATGCCCATGGAAACATGCCCACATGGTACACGATACATCCAGATTCAAAACTAATTTGATAGGCAACATGGCTGAAGCAGGCTGAGTTAACAGGCTGAGTTAACCTCAATACACTCTGACGTTCAAAGGTGGCTTATTGTCCAACATTTGACACCTCAGATGTCCTTTTAGAAATGACTATGCTGGCTACTCCTTGACAGAGAAGAGACACAGTGTCAGGAATCATGTATGGTCATAAATATTTGGACAGCAGTCTGTCAATGATTTCTTTACCTTATGGTTTTGGACCGTTGATGACGTAATTATTTTTAGGTGATTGAATATACATACATTCCTTATGGTATGTAGCTTGGAGGTCACCAGTGGTCAGCACAACCATGCCACAGTTCAGAGTTCAAGATATGGACCACGATTGCTAAGTTTGAAGCTCCCAACTTTGAAGACGGCTTGACCCAGAGATCACATTAGTGTTGGTCACATCTTATTGAATTGAGAGAACCACTGAGGACTACAAGTGTCCTGGCAGTGACCACCACCAGTGCCAGCACACACATGTACACTTGGTGTAAACATTCTGTGTTAACGTCACAAGACACTAACATGACAGTGACATCAACCTATATACACTGGTCTAAGAGGACACTTTATAGAAAAGCAAACAAATTGGTAAATCAACGTTCACATGTTGAACTGGCTGTTGTGGTTCCGTTTCACTGCCACTGTTTACAATCTAAGATAAAGCACACACACTTCACTGGGGTGCCACTGCTTATTGGCTGACAGCGCTCAATGGAAATTATGTGTTCTAAAAATTAAACGAAAAGATGTCCTGCAAAATTGTATCAGAAGGAGTTGGGCCCCTTTTTAATTCACCATTTCAATTATTTCACGAGTAACTCATCTATTCACACTGAGGACAGACTATGGTCACAAATTACTCACGTGTTCACACTGAGGACAGACTGTGGTCACATGTCACTCACCTGGTTACACTGAGGACAGACTGTGGTCACATGTCACTCACCTGGTCACACTGAGGACAGACTGTGGTCACATGTCACTCACCTGGTCACACTGAGGACAGACTGTGGTCACATGTCACTCACCTGGTCACACTGAGGACAGACTGTGGTCACATGTCACTCACCTGGTCACACTGAGGACAGACTGTGGTCACATGTCACTCACCTGGTCACACTGAGGACAGACTGTGGTCACATGTCACTCACCTGGTTACACTGAGGACAGACTGTGGTCACATGTCACTCACCTGGTCACACTGAGGAAAGACTGTGGTCACATGTCACTCACCTGTTCACACTGAGAACAGACTGTGGTCACGAGACGCTCACCTGTTCACACTGAGAACAGACTGTGGTCACAAGTTACTCACCTGTTCACACTGAGGACAGACTGTGGTCACGAGACGCTCACCTGTTCACACTGAGGACAGACTGTGGTCACAAGTTACTCACCTGTTCACACCGAGGACAGACTGTGGTCACAAGTCACTCACATGTTCACACTGAGGACAGACTATGGTCACATGTCACTCACCTGGTCACACTGAGGACAGACTGTGGTCACATGTCACTCACCAGGTCACACTGAGGACAGACTGTGTTCACAAGTCACTCACCTGTTCACACTGAGGACAGACTGTGGTCACATGTCACTTACCTGTTCACATTGAGGACAGACTGTTGTCACAAGTCACTCACCTTATCACACTGAGGACAGACTGTGGTCACAAGTCACTCACCTGTTCACACTGAGGACAGACTGTGGTCACATGTCACTCATCTGTTCACACTGAGGACAGACTGTGGACACAAGTCACTCATCTGTTCACACTGAGGACAGACTGTGGACACAAGTCACTCACCTGTTCACACTGAGGACAGACTGAGGCCACATGTCACTCATCTGTTCACACTGAGGACAGTCTGTGGACACAAGTCACTCACCTGTTCACACTGAGGACAGACTGAGGCCTGCAGCTGTCGTCTCTCTGCGTGTTTCCTCACCACATCCTTGTAGGCGTAGTTGGGGCGCGTTGCCTTCGGGGCCCTACAGATATCAGTTTGTGCAACTTTATAAATTGCATAATAATATTTGTGTACCGGTAATTGCCAAGGCAGGTCTTCAGTAGGCTCTGGCTCATGTGCCTGATCAAACCCTGGACTACTTCCGTACAACATATCACTACGCATATCTCAGCCAACCAATCACAGCACCAGATTAAGCCAGAGCCAAAAAGTTTGAATGACATTTATTAATTAAAGTGGTAGGAATAACAAGTAACTCTAAAAACCATTAAAAAAATAAGACACTGAGCCCCTGTCCAGTGTCACCTACTGGTTTCTCCGAGGCCAAACAAGAATGTTCTACATATAAAACTAATACATGCAAGAATACTAACATTCCCACCAAATACACATTTTTTTGTTTAAGATGGGGCCAATTCGCCACAAGGTTACATGTTATTTCTACCAATTTAATTAATAAATGTCACTCAATTGGCCATTTCAATTCTCAACTACATTGGACTTGTCTTGGTTGTTACATAAAAAATGTAAAGGTCAGTTCTTACAACGTGCAGTTTCCAGAGGTGAGTGGACTTCGGAGACACACAGGAGATGCACTTACAGGGATGCAAAGCTGGCATATTAATACATATTAATTACTGCATATCACATATGCAAAAATTTCAATTAACAGACGTGACAGGTCATTTGAAATCTGCAATAACGTATTAAGGTGGTAAAGAGACAGCAGTTCACATGTACAGCCAGTACGTTTACCCTGCATTGAAATGCTGCTGGTTACTCCTCTGGTCTTGGATAGGGCAGAATAAAACCGTTTAATTTACTTTACCTTATGGAGGACACCAATTTCCAACTTCCCACAGGAAATATTAGACAGGATATTTGCAAACTGAACAGCTTTAGTGTATCAACTGGTATGAAATAACTTGGATAATAACACTAAGAGCTGGAACAGGTGATTTGCCATGACCTCAGGGTCAACAGGTGACTATTTGAACACTGGCTTTGCTAGGCTTTTTCACCTGTCAAAACTGTCTTCGTGGACTTTCTTTTCTTTCATACCCTCATCTGCAAACAACGATCATGTACAATTGAAAAATCACACCGATATGGCACGTAATAAGTCAGTTGAGAAATATTGTTTAAAATAGCCAGCAGTACACTCATACACGTTTAACTAGCACCTTTAGAGAGGTTTTTAAAGCAGACTCTATTCAAATAACTGCATATGATATTGTACTTCAGACCTGGCAACACTGATGGTCTCTCTGCATCATCCGAAAATTTGCAAATCATATTACAATTTATGCCAATATTGTACTGCCTTTTAAAACAAAAATATATATAAAAATTATAGTATTGATTTTTCAATTATTTTTTATTTAAAAAATATGTGTTATTCACTGCGACATTAGTTCATTTATATGAATATATTATCTAGCCTGATGAAATCATTTAGCAAAGCTTAATATATTTCATACAACCCAATCAGTCAAACACTCTATAAATGAGACAATAAATAAATAGAGATATTGACTATGATTCCATCCAACCAGAGTGTATACCGAAGGCAACACTATCCTACTATTATTATTATTATACAAGACTATGTGCACTTTTTTATTTTATAATGGCAGATCAAATAATCTAATTTAAATAACAATAATGTAATAACTAACTAAAGACTGTTTTATGTGGTAAAATTAACTTAATATCTATAAACCGTACATTTCTGTGAAATTGACAATTTCATGTGTCTTTTTCCCTCATCATTAATTACTTATAATAAACACACACAACATATCTGGCTCCACCTTACCATCATCAAGATGTCGATCCATGCAATTCTCCTCGTCATTAAAATCTTCATCCACTGTTGCAGGTGGTGCCATCTGTTGACGTCGGAGGGGGGCAAAGACGACGCTGGGAGCACAGCTGTCGATTTCCCTCTCTCCCCTCTCTCTATCCGAATCGTGACACCCTGTCCCTTTACTCCCAGCCTGTGCCGAATCCTCCTGTTGGTTTGACTGTGTGAAGATGTATGCTGACAGGCGGATATCTGGATCGACACTCCCGTTGAGCTGGTGACCCATATCCTCCTCGTCCCATTCCTCAGGGACTGTCTCTGGGACGACTTCTACAGTGTCCACCCGATCACGGGTGTGACAAGGACTTACCACATGACGAGTGTCTTTGTGTCGTTTTGCCTTACGAGGAGTCATCGGCTCTTTGAATTCTGATGCCAGTGTGCCTGTGACGTTTGGAGGAACGTTGGTTTCATTGCGAGGGACATCATGGAGATCAAGGTCCTGTAGCGAAGCTTTCTTCGCTCTCTCAATCAGTAAATGCTCCTCGTCGTCTGATCTTGATACTGTTGATGTGGTAGAGACTCTACCTGCATTAGGTTGAAGGTGTTGTGACAGGGTCATCTGAACTAGTTTCCGGCTAGTGCTATCACCTGTTGGTGTCTTAGTGACCCCAACCTTGGAATCTACTCTTCTTTGTCGAGATGTCTTCAAAGAGCACGCTCCCCGTTCCGTGTCTCTGAAAAATATGCTGTCAGCCTGTTTGCTGGCATCAATGGAGGACAGAAGTTGCCCCCGAGTGACTGTTTCATCTGCCTGCCCAGCATCACTTCTACCACCGAGCCGATTTCGACCTCTTGTTCTCACCACAGAATGACTGTCACCAGACGTTTGACAGACACGTGACCTTTCGTGTTTAGTTGCTGTCCCGTCTGCATCATCATCGAAAAGCAAAGGTGAACCCGCACTCTTCCGACGCAGATTCTTCCGACTGTCGTGTTTGGGTGAATGCAGCAAGGGGCTGCCATGAAGTGATGGGAACTTTGGCACGACATGGCCCAGTTTGTCACACAAAGGATTTTCGTGATAACCAACCTTCTGTGACGCCCCGATTTTGCAGGTGGTATGGTTGGTGCTATCTAAAGGCGTGCTGTTACATAGCGGTGAGATAAACGCACCCGGGAGCCTTGCTTCTGGCAGGAGAAACACTTCCGACACATCGCCCGACCCATCCGCGTCGTCGCTACACATGCTGTCCTGGTGTGTTTCGCGCTCCACCGAACTGTGTTGTTTATCATTTGTCATCATCTTTGACCTTTCCCGGCATTCATCGAAGTCGTGGTTTTGTTTTTTCGACTGTGACGATTTCACCGGGGTCGTTGCTGTATCAGTGGATGGTGTTTTATCATTTTGTTTTTTCGTCCGCAATGATTTTCTTGGTGTGGTACCTGGAACATTGCCAGACCCACGTAAATAACCAGTGCCAACAGTATCCATGGCAACGGGGCTGGAATCTGGGCCACAGCTATCTGGATAGCATGTCTCTGGGACAAAGAGCACATGCGATGAGTCTCCTTTCTTTGGCGTTGATTCTGTTTCACCGCATTTCAGTAAATTGGTCCTGCCACTGTGTGTCACTAGTGTCTGTAGGTCACTGCTGCCACTAAGTATGTCCTCATGTTTCTTCATTCTCTGTCTTTGGGTAGATGTCTTCTGGCTGTTTTTTTCTTTTTCACAACGTTTTGTAAATAGGGATTCAGTGCCAGATGAAAATTCAGAAGGCGCATCAAGACGTGTGTCTTTTACACGTTTGGTGGACTCATCCTTACTTTTCACAGAATGTGTGATAAACTCTGTCCGAGTATCACATTTTGTATGATTATTCTCATGCTTTCTGACAATGTTGTTGTCAAAACCAAGAGAATTAGTGTCTGTTTTCACACAACTGTCATTGTTTGCTGTGGCTCTACTTCCTAGACGTCCAGATCTACTTTCCTGTGTTCTCTGGCAGTCTTCCTGTCTTACAGGGCTCGTGTCACTGTGGCAGAGTTTCACTTTCTTTTTCGTTACCGGCTTTTCCTCCTGTAGAAAAATAACATAATAAAGACTTTTAGGAAACAGCCCAAGAAATACAATATTTTCTTATTGGCATTGAAAGCACACTGGCAACCGAATAGACAAACGAACACCTTATACAACATCAAGAGAACAAACATGTAACCACATGCAAATAACATTGTTAACGTCACAGCATAATGATTAACGACGGTTATGTATGAGTCTGCGGTGTGCTGGAACAGAGGTGGTGCATTCTGGGATTTAACAAATATGAGCCATATTGAAAACTGGCGATCAGCAGCCTCACATGGAAGGGACCTACAACATTGTCTCTGTCGACTGAGCGCAATTTGTCTGCAGAAAACTATGTTGTAAACAATCTTACAAATGTAACTAGAAGTTGCATTACAACAGCTGATGCGTAATATAATGGTAATTCTGTAGACACTGCATTTCCAAAATGAAATTCTGTTTTCGTGCGTGTACGAGAACCACGAGACTACATGACAGAATAGGGATCCTTCCATATTTGACCCACGCATAATTACTAGCTGCTAATCTTACACAGGTAAACTTTTCCAAGATAGATGGTTCTTTCTTGTTCAATAATTAGTTTTATTCAAATGTTTTCAAAAGTGGTTACCATGTCCAAATCAGCGACAGTGCTCACAGCCATAAACAGAAGGTATGAAGTTAAATAAAGATTGACAAGTAACTAGAAGGTTTGCCTGTTGGATAAGTCATTCGCATCTAATGCAGTAAGGATGTTTCAACGGCTTCTAGACTAGTAAAAAAGGTAAGTTCTTATATAGCGCAGTATCCAATCCTCAGGATTGCTCAAAGCGCTTTACATATTATTTCCCTGGCAGACCTGTTCACTCAGACACCATCTCAACTTCTCTGGGAACCATCCAGCCATAGGCTACAATTAATGCACGAAGGCTGCTCGTACACATATCCACCACTTGTCTATAGCCAGGTACTCATTTATACAGCTGAGTGGACTGGAGCAATGTACATAGAGTGAACAAACTTGCCCAAGGTTTTAACACCGCAGCACAGGATTCGAACCCGGGTCCTCTTAGTCGAGAGTCTGATGCCCTACCCCTGAGCCACGGTGCTCAGTACTGTAACTCTCTACACACCTCGCTGTATCGTGTTCTCTTCCTCCCAGCAACTAGCTTCAGTCTTCGCTGTCCTCCAGCATCCTCACTTCTCTCTCCTTCCTCGATGCTAAGTTCCTTGGAAACATTTTCATCACACGAATCCATCCCCAAGTCATCCTGTTGACGTCCTGTTTTATTTCCCTCCATTCCGGGGAACCTTGAGCCAATTTCATCATCAAGGCTAAGGAGGTCCAGACGCTTTGATCTGTCTGCTTCACTGTGAACGAAACCCCAGTGTTATCAAATACATGCAAATATTTGCAGATTTATTCAGTGTTTATCTCGAAAACAAAATAAAACACAATTAATGGTTATGGTCTTGTCTGATCAAACTCTGTAATGGTGCAGTTGATCAATCGACTACAGTATAAAATGTCACAGTGCTGATCAAAGAGTTAGCAACATTCCCGCAGTTTTCCTAGATGGCACTAATGAAGGCATAGCTTCTACGACTGACAGTTCCATTAAAGAAGAACCCAGGATACTCATGGGAACAGTATTGTTTCAGTTTATAGCAAACACATTAATTGCTTTAATAGGTCAGTTAAAAGGAAACCCGCATGTAACATAACCCTAACCCATGAAACTGGTATTGTGACATAACACCGGAAAGTACCCCGGTAGGTATTACTTTACAAAACTGTAAAAATTGAGTTTTGCAGCTTGTTTGATTAATCATGTTTTTGATTGATCACTGTCATTTCCTTAAATACCTTCTGCAGTGCTGACTACTCCACTCTGATGTCACTGGTATTATACATATCATAATACACTAAACACCTGTGCCCAAGTACTTTCACTTTCACTCACTGCTTGAGTACTTTCCCCTGAGCCTAGTGAACATGTTACCTGGTTGTAGTGTCCTTTAGTGTCATCTGTGTGAGTCTGTGTTCCTCACACAACTGGTCGTACCGACGCTGTAGGGCCTTGCCTCGGGTCAGAATACTGCAACAAAAATAATTGGTTTATTCCATCCTAGCAAGCCTGCGCTATTGTACCACTGGCTGAGCGTCTCCGAAAACCTTGGCAGTGACTTATAAAAATAAAAATTATAGCAACTGTCTTCACCAGTCACTACTGCGTCAGCCGTGGGAACAACGCAAATATATGCCCCAATTTGAAGACGGCAACACGAATGATGTAAGTCCTAATAATTATAAACCACACTCCTCATGGGCAATTTTAAAAGGAGTTTTTTAAATGATTATGCCAGAGGTAGAGATAAGTGAGGTAACGGGTACTAATGTAATCAGCTGCAGCAACCCTTGGCATGCAAGGATGATTTATTCATCATCAACAGTATGGGTATAATAAGGCAACAGTCACTTCCAAGTTACATACGTAACATGAGAGACTGGCCACTGACCAAAGTGGGTATTAAATTGAGCAATATTTAGAGCAATTATGTATTAGTTCTGTATGATTTATGCGAGTTTTTGTAAATGGTTTGGTTTCTGCATAGAGGAAAATAACTGGACCATGAAGGATCACACTATAAGGTCATTGTTTCTCCCAAATTCACAAAATGTATGACAAATTACTCTTACTTTTGCTTTGTGTGCAGAATGTCCCCAACACATTCACGGTAAGTTATGCATGGCTAGGTACTTACTCATCTTTAAACTTTGTCAGGCGGTCACATTTCCTCACAAGAACTTCAATGTGGTTTGTAAGACCTGTTGAACATAACATAGAAACTATCACATGAAGATGGGGTCGCTTTATACCCCGTACATGACATGTTAGTAAAATTATATCATAACAACAATAGAAGCCACATTACATTGTGTTCAAAGATTATGATGTTTCAAAAATGCAATGGAATGTTTGGATCAAACAGACAATGTTATGTAAACATTGCAAAATAAAAATAATAGAACTACTATCATGACTCGTGGTATCATTTAAATTAAAGGTAACAACTAAACAAGTGTGTATGTGTGTGTTTGTGTTTATCTGTGTGTTTATCTGTGTGTTTATCTGTGTGTTGTGTGTCGTGTGTGTGTGTGTGTGTGTGTGTGTGTATGTGTGTGTGTGTGTGTGTGTGTGTGTGTGTGTGTGTGTGTGTGTGTGTGGTGTGTGTGTGTTGTGTGTGTGTGTGTGTGTGTGTGTGTGTGTGTGTGTGTGTGTGTGTGTGTGTGTGTGTGTGTGTGTGTGTGTGTGTGTGTGTGTGTGTTGTGTGTGTGCTGGAAACAAGTCACATTTTGAGTAAATTTACAGATGAAATAGAGTCATTTGTGTACATTTTTCAATGTCCATACACTCAGCAATTCTTTTATTACTAGGATTTACAAGAACACTCTTAACATGTTGTCTATTGTCACATAAGTTTGTCTGATATCACATACTTTCTACTGTCAGAGTGTGTGCATTGTAGACTTCCTTCAAAAGTGCGGCCACTGTCCCCGTGCTAGTAGATGTCATTATGCCAACCTTTCAGTCATTAATAAATCTGGAATGTAAAACAATATTTTTGTATATGTCAGGATTGGCAATAACAGGACTGGCAGCACCCCAGCAGAGCCGTAATGTAACGAAGTACTTTTACTTTGTTACTTTACTTAAGTAGAAAAGTTTACTTTTCTTGAGTAACGAAGTACATTTTTTTGAAGTACTTTTACTTGTAACGAAGTACAAATGTGTAATTTTTTTCTAAATGTAATGAAGTACTCATCATTTCTTTGTTAAATTTGCAAATGTCCTAAAAGCTCCTGTCGGAAGCAAGGCTTAGCATAGATTTATTTACAAATATCAGCCGGAACGTACAAAAAGAGACATGTTATGTGTCCTGAACTGGCCAGATTTTTACATCAGTTGAACAAATGATTTGCTTTGTCACCTGATGAAGCCAGTGAGATAATTGCAATCTGGGGTCTGGTGCTGCTGAGCCTGAACTGGGTGTCACAACTGCAGTGCAAGACTTTCTGACTGGGCCGCTAAGACAACAATGCCCATGAATGGCATTGGACCTGAGGTTATTTAAAGCCTTGCATTGAAAAACAGATGCCTTATGTCTTGCATATTGTTGACACAGTTTATTAGCTTTAGATGTTCACTGTGAACTGCACATGCTGCAGATATCGAAGACGCCCCGTTATCACCCATCACAAACCTGCCGGTCTTGTGGAACCACATCTTTATAATCTCTATCTATTTTAAATATAGATCAGTGTGTGTAAGTGTTTAATTTAACTAAAGTATTTTATTAATGTTACAATTAGTAATTATTACAAATGAAGACATATTTTAAAAGACGTTATTATAACCATTCATCTAGACCGACTGCCTCCTTCAAGTAACAGGATAAAATTTATCATACGTCCATCTATATATCATACCCACGATGATAAGAATTTTTTCAGAAAGATATAACACCCCTATGACACCGTGAATTACTACTAGTTCAACTTATGAATACGATGGTTGCTGTGGGCCTATTATTAATAAAGCATGGTGTATTTACAGCTCGTAGGCCTAGTTGACCTATGCTGTGTTGTTTGCATCATTATAGTTCATAGAATTAAATATATTTTTATGCATAGCGTGTACACACTAAATTATAATTGTGAATGTTTTGTTTTATTCACAACATTGAGAATTAGTTTCAGGAGAAAAGTACTTTTGTGTTTACTTCAAGTACATATTTTTACTTGTACATCAAGTACATTTAAAAAAAAGTAATTTTACTTTTACTTGAGTACAAAATAAATGTACTTGTTACAGCTCTGCACCCCGGTATGGCTGATCGTTTGGTTTGGTCTTCAACTATTGACAACTGATCAGTGCTCCGCCTGATCGGTTATTTTAAAGAAAACTGATTGCAGACTAGTCTCCTCTAACTTTTGTGAGACAGTGGTAGAACTACCCACTAGTCTGCTAGTCCATACACCTAGTAAAGATAAGGGCAGACTAGTAAACCTGCCTAATAACTAGTCCATTGTTCTAGTAAAGGTCAAGGTGTCATCCACCCCATCCTAGTAAATCAAGCCTTTGTAATCACTAACCCATTCAGGCATTCACAGACCTGGATGTAACTGAATCCCAAGTCATTAAGCATTGATAAATTGTTGCCAGTGAACAACTAATTACAACAGTGACAGCTTCATTTACTGATAAATGGTGACATTTTCTTAGGCATTGCCACTGGGCACAAACTTGTCTGGGCATTATTTATAAGATTAGCACTTCTTTGATGTACATAATTTTCTATAGTGTGAAATTTTTATGCAGGAGCAGTTTTCATAACACCGTAACATGATGTCAATTCCTGGAATGACTATGGAAAACTTGTAATGGTATGCTCACTAGGCTGTACTGTATCTGGTAGAGTGACACAAGTCAATGACCACAGTTGGCATCCATTTTCCATTGCGCACCTATTGAATACAAATAATATCTTCATTTCTTCATTACTTATTTTGTTATTTATTTATTATAACCTTGTTACCCGTATGAACATTGCGTTGTTATTTAAATGGGGTTGCAATTTGCAAAACACACTGATTATTTTTAAATAAAACTGTAGTGAGTTAGATTTGGATTTTTTATTTTATTTTGCAGGACTTAGGTCTTAGGTGATTATCTCCAAACAGCCCAAACTTGGGCTAACGCAGGAGTTGTTCTTCTGTAGAATTTGTGAGTCCACTACAGGTTACACATTTACCCCCTGTGTGGGATATTTTACTTCCCCTGGCATAGACACCAGATAGAAGGGACCACCGGCTTTTAGTGTCTCTTCCGAAAGACACAGGCAAATGTGGGGTGAAGAAATTGCCTAAGTTTCGAAACGGCGGTAGGTGGGATTGAACCACCGTCCCCTCGATTGACAGTCCGGCGCTCTACCGCGCGACCACCGCTCCCCAAACCTGTTGGCGGACTAGTAAACTTGTGTCTTTACTAGTCCTGGTGTGTAGTAGTAAAATAAATAATACTGAAGTTCTACCCTGTGAAGGGCACTGGGGGCATGTGATTTGAGGAATCTGTCAATTATACACCATTACCACCACAATTATTTGCTGGTCTGTGTCAAACTAAGTGAAATGTTTCGAGGTTTTTTTGCATACTCGCTTTGACTAACACTAGTACACTGTCTGGGTGACACCGACAGTTACTGAAACTATCTGTCTCTGAGTCACCCACTCAGTCTCAGACACGGTGTCTGAGTCCCTGACCGAGATGGGTGAGATTGATAAGAAACGAGTGACACTGACTGAGTGACATTGTTACTGAATTTGACAGAAATTCAGACGAACGATCTAGGAATAACGAAGAAACAATTTTAGTTACACACAAGGGTATACCCACACATTAATCAAGTTGGAGACAATGTAGTAGGGTATCCGTAGTAGAAAAACACCAGAAGACGTCTTAATCACAAACGTCAAAACATAAACAAGGACTTTTGCAACCTTGCAACTTGGCAGTCTTTGAAATTGCCGCCAATAAACCAATGTCGCAAATGAATAACTACTACTATAAACATAATTATTATCTCAAGTTTAAGCAGTTTTAGTATTGGACCAATTTATTGAGATGTTGTGTCATGAACGCAAATAAGTAGTTATGTTTATCTATTACAAGTGCCTTTATTACAATTTGTAGTAAAATTTGTCTCCACATGTTTGCATAGCGACATCTAACGAGCTACCTAACGTCTTTATTTGTACACTAGGCGGCGCCATATATCGCGTCTAGACTTTTCCAGCTTGCCTAAGATCACATTATTGGATTTTTTCACAGTATGACGCTTCCATCATTTCCTATACAATTTTAATACGTCTGTTGTTGATAATTTATTATATGTTATTGATAATTTATGATATGTCGGTTGACATCATCAATCAAAACACACCAATCAATATGCAGAAAAGACATCGCCTGTCATCTGTCGTAATTTGAAAGCTCTGATGCCAAGCTCACAAAACATGATGTCTACTCACTCGTATTAACAATACACATGTCTCATACATTTATAACATTAATAGGAAAAGAAAGAGACAGGTTGAAGGGTTTTAGTGAGAGGTCACATGAAGCGGATAATATATATATATATATATATATATATATATATATATATATATAAAATATATATATTATTATTTTATATATTTTTATGATTATGTATGTATGTTTTTGTTTTTGTGTATGTAGTGTGTGTGCGTGCGTGCGTGGTGTGCGTGCGTGCGTGCGTGCGTGCGTGCGTGCGTGCGTGCGTGCGTGCGTGTGTTGTGTGTGTGGTAATACTGTATGAGTGGACGAAGGAGTCTAAGACAGTACGTTTAAAGAAGACCTATGGATATCAATATAATTATTATATTCACCAGATATCATTTTGACAAACGAGAACTGGGATTTCTACAAGGAACAGGTAACATAAAGACGTGGACTAGCTGGCGCACATAACAATGGGAATTGTACAAATGTGTCTTTTAAAACAGCACAGAGCGCACTGGCTCAGGGGTAGAGCCTCGGACTGTCGACTACGAGAACCCGGGTTCGAGTCCTGTGCTGCGGTGTTAAATCCTTGGGCAAGTTTTTTCACTCTACATTGCTCCAGTTCACTCAGCTGTATAAATGATTACCTGGCTATATACAGTGGTGATTATGTGTATGAGCAGCCTTCGCCCATTAATTGTAGCATATGGCTGGATTCTTCCCAGAGAAGCCGAGATGGTGTCTGAGTGAACAGGTCTGTCAGGAAAGTAAAGTGTAAAGCGCTTTGAACGGCCCTGTGGACTGGATACTGCGCTATATGAAAACTTGCCTTTACTTTTTTACATCAAAATATATTGAGTTATGCTTGTAATGTAGATCTGTCCTACTCTAGCTGTGATGAATCCTTGCATCACGGAGCTTACCAAGACTTTTAGATACAACATCAAGCCATGCATGTAAGATAGTTTCATCTGTTATGTACTGCGCATTTGCATACATGTGATATAGGGGAGACCGGGACTAAGTTGTAACACGGGTAAGTTGTAATCAGAGGACTTGCAGACAAAACTGCTAATGCAAATTATTCTGCAAGACGACAGCATGTTCATCAATGGATCTGAGCATGTCATTTATAATAACACGTGAATCCATCGACACGCCATAAAGTCATACAACTAATTATGCCACAAATATGTAATAAACCACGCATTTAATTATGCACCGATTATCTTCGGGAGATATGTGGAGAACCTTTGGCATGAAAAACCTTTTCGCAAATGCGGCATATAGTATGCATGTGTGCATGCTATTGCGTGGGTGTATATATGTATACTATTATAATACCTTTGTACACCTGTTGTCTGCTCTCCTATACGTTACACTATCGGCCACCCGTGAGTAACGACTGCCTAATATCTATTAAATTTTTCCATATAAACACTACTACACCCACTCAAACAGAAACCCCGATCGATTTACCTAAATACACAGGTATCACTACCGGATAATCTAAGCGCACGCGCGTTCGTTTCTGTTCATTTATCATTCCGTCAAGAAGTAATCACTCCGCCATGCTACAATGCGTCCTGATGACAAGGTCGGCCGGAGGTCACACCGTGTTTACAACTGCACTTTGCCGAACGTCACCAATACTAGCAATTACCGGTAATTAGTTTCACGCGCGGCATATCGGACGGGCCGTCTTAGAGAGCTATACGCATGCTAGACCACGGAGCAGATCCCGGGAGTTGTGCAGTTAATTGGAAGTCCGACTAATTGGCCGTCGCACGCGGCAACCTGCTAAACAGTTTCCAGTTCAGCGATTGCAGTCGACAAACGCGATGAGTCGGCGCATGTAGCCGCCTTCAACTGGGACGGGCCAGCTACGTGTGGGATCGGACGTGTACGTAACAGATGCCGGGTGCATCCGTCGTCGGTCGGTTAGCTCATCATCAAGTTCCATTGCTGTTGCGCCAACACACCTTGTTGTTTGTCTGCTTCTTGTTTGGTTTTTCTTCCTCTTCTTTTCTTCCTTCATCTTTTTCTTAGTATTTTTTTCTCCTTTTCCTTCTTCTTTCTCCTCGTTTTCTTCTTGGTATCCTCCATTTCCTTCACATCCGCCTGCTCCCCTATTGTTTCTCGTTCAGCAGGATCTCCTTCCATTTTTTTTTGCTCTTATTCGTCATCTTCTTTGTCTTCTTCGTTTGAGCGAACTCGATTTTCAGGCCCCGTTTCACACATGCAGACGCAATATGAGCACTTGGTGAATATTTATATTGATGCAAGAAGCTGTTTTGTTCGTTCTTCCAAAGTTGAGAACACTGTGTCTGTAGAACAGTTAAGTATTACGGCTCCTGCAAAGCTTCCTAATTGCTTCTTGAATTGTTCAAGAACGACTGCATTTATACCTTTTCCGTGACAGGATGTGTTAATT
>JAODUO010001075.1:57500-62500 GCA_025642075.2 Ridgeia piscesae | reverse complement strand
CAGTTTTAATTGTAGTTGCAAATAGTTAGGTTTTGTTTACAATTCTAGATGCATAAACCCAAAACAACTGTATTGTGTTACCATTTAAAAACAGTATTAAAAGTTTACATGTCTCCAGTGTCGGAGGAGAACTCTTCAGTGTTGACAGAATCTAAAAATATCCAGTTTGCCCGCGTTAGACCATACTTCTCCAAATTTTATTTTCGCAAGTGCAAGATTTCTGTTGGTGTGCAAAATCAATGTTTCCTCTGCATGCAACCAGTTGCAAATGTTGCCAATTTGCTTTGGTGTCGGTTGGAGCGCGATGCACCTTTACAACACGTCGTTGTAAAAGGAACACGGTGGTGGCTGCATGATGGTCACCGTCTTTTGTCTCATTTTCCAAATTTGCACTATGCAAGTATAGTCCACATATGAATTTGTAATGTTGTTACTTTTGCTGGTGTGTGTGTGTGTGTGTGTGTGTGTGTGTGTGTGTGTGTGTGTGTGTGTGTGTGTGTGTGTGTGTGTGTGTGTGTGTGTGTGTGTGTGTGTGTGTGTGTGTGTGTGTGTGTGTGTGTGTGCATGTGTGTGCGTGTGTGTTTGTGTTCATGCATGCGTGTATGTGCGTGCGTGTGTGCGTATATGCGTATGTGCGTGTGTGCATGCGTGTGTGCATGTGTGCATGCATGTGTGCATGCGTGTGTGCATGCGTGTGTGTGCGTGTGTTTGATAAACGTTTCATAAAAATACCGACAAAATGTCCCCATTCTATTCTGGGCGTTTAAAAAGTAAAGGGAAATATCCATATATTTCTATTCATTTACTTTGGTAGCGCTGTAGTAGATGACTACCTCTCAATGTGGTACACGCATTGCGAGGTCGCATTCAGATGACGGACGTTGATAGCATGACGCATCTCGTGTCCGAAACGCCGACCGCGGACTGTCCAATCGTTATCATTAATTTTGATGATTGAGCGTCGCTATTACACGGCGGACGAGCGCCATCAAAGTGATCGCTGGGTCAAGCTCGGTCTAGCAAGCAATATTGCCTCTTCATAAATCGTACCGATGCGATCGACGTACAGTCTATATTTACAAGAAGTCGGTTATTAGAAATAACTGCACGTCAACCATATTGCGATGTAAATAAATGCCACCACTGGCACGGTACGAACGTTGTGACTAGTGTAGTCATAAATGATATTACTAAAAATGTATTAGCGTAAATCACCAGGGACACGAATTACCTCACGTAGCCACAACAAATCATCGTTAAGTTGTCCTCGTGAACATGGACTCGCTAACACTATAGTGACTATATCACGCCGGTGACATGGTTTATATGGATAGCGTATCGTAGGCTCGTGGCGTTGTTGGTATTGGGGATTTCGAAAAAAACTCCCCCAGATTTATCGAGCGGGCCTCTTCTCTCAGACCGAACTCATGTTTCTGTGGGGGTTCGTTCTCAACCTGTACGGTCCGGATCAGGGTCGAAGTTTTTCAGATCTTGTTTACCAGTGGAAGTTGACCTGTTCGGAAAACACCGGAAGGTTGAATCTGGATCGATACGAAGTCGGTGTTCTACCAATCGGCAACCTCTTTGTGTATAAATTATAGTAAGTGTTTGACGCGTGTCGTAGTCGCAGTGCTCACATTGCATGGCACACGCAGCTGAATGGTGAAATAAGTATGTTTTGAAACATTGTGTGATTGAAAATAAAACACATAGGTCTATTTACGCCTGCTTGCTATTTCCTCAACGATAAGATTTATTTGAATATTAATGCAGAGACGGTGTTAACTTCATGCTGTTGTTTAAATTCGAGTCAACGCATAACACTCTTTATTTCATAACGAAATCAAAATAAAATAGTAACATTTTATCGCTTATAGATTTGATAATATTGGAAATTACGCTGTGTGTAGGCATATTATGTTTGACTAGATCACAAACAATACGTTTTCGTGTCAGTCGTATTTCATGTAATTACGTACTGATGTAATCCTTGTATCTTCAGCGAATGAAGGCGCTGGGACGTTACATATCCATTTACACGCACCAGTCAAATCAATTAATATCATTAAATTAACCGATATACCAAGACTTCATTTAATTAATGTTCATCGATAATTAATTAACCTTCAAACAAACGCATTAATAGTGTACGAGGAAGGGCGGACTCTTGGAATGTTCCTCTCTGTAAGTCGGTCCACGGCACACAACAAGTCCATGCTTTTACGACAGGTCATCTAATGAACTGTCCAGTCTAGTATGCACTGGACTGTGTCGGTTTTCACTGCGCACGAATGGAGTCGCTGCAGATTTGAGATATTATATCACTACGCCTTAAATGATGAACTTACATTCATTGTCTAGTTATTACCAATACTCGATAATATTCTATTAACTGATTTGACTAGTCTGTGGCACACTTGGAGGACCCATGGGCGGCCATTTTGGTTCAGGTCATTCATAAACGTAATTATAGGAACCAGGTGGATTTGGCGGAGGCTACCCCATCAACAATTGTGGAGGGAGTTTTGCTCCACAAATATTTAGGGAAGTTATGTGCATTTTGTAGTGTAGGGCTGAAGATAAGAATAGCCCCACTAATATTTCTTTCACCGTCTTCCGATGTCATAATCCGTCACAGAGGAACACACCTGGTAACATTGTCAGGCTTAGTTCCCCAATGTAAATTTCGTTCCGACCTTAATGTGACTGCGTGCGTGAGCGTGAGTGCGTGAGCGTGTGCGTGTGCGTGAGCGTGTGCGTGTGCGTGTGCGTGTGAGCGTGATGCGTGTGCGTGTGCGTGTGCGTGTGCGTGTGCGTGTGCGTGTGCGTGTGCGTGTGCGTGTGCGTGTGCGTGTGCGTGTGCGTGTGCGTGTGCGTGTGCGTGTGCGTGTGCGTGTGACGTGTGCGTGTGCGTGTGCGTGTCGTGTGTGAGCGTGATGCGTGTGCGTCGTGAGCGTGTGCGTGTGCGTGTGCGTGTGCGTGTGCGTGTGCGTGTGCGTGTGCGTGTGCGTGTGCGTGTGCGTGTGCGTGTGCGTGTGCGTGTGCGTGTGCGTGTGCGTGTGCGTGTGCGTGTGCGTGTGCGTGTGCGTGTGCGTGTGCGTGTGCGTGGTGCGTGTGCGTGTGCGTGGTGCGTGTGCGTGTGCGTGTGCGTGTGCGTGTGCGTGTGCGTGTGCGTGTGCGTGTGCGTGTGCGTGTGCGTGTGCGTGTGCGTGTGCGTGTGCGTGGTGCGTGTGCGTGTGCGTGCGTGTGCGTGTGCGTGTGCGTGTGCGTGTGCGTGTGCGTGTGCGTGGCGTGGCGTGCGGTGCGCGTGCGTGGCGTGGCGTGTGCGTGCGTGCGCGTGCGTCGTGCGCGTGCGCGTGCGCGTGCGCGTGCGCGTGGCGGCGTGCGCGTGCGCGTGCGCGTGGCAAACACATCGTTGACAGTGGCCGCGGAGACCGGTCTTGTGGAAACTTGCCTAATTACGATTATAGATGGCACGCCATTCGGACGCCTTTCGTGGCAGTGTAACGCATTAATAATTAAGCATGCTTATGATTAAGCTTGTAATAATGTAATAATATAGTGCATAATTTATCGTTTACTACTAAGCTCTGCATACGTGGCGCGGCAGTGTGTCAGGCTGCGTTCCCGGCAGAGCGTCCATGCGGCGGGCGGCACGGCATGCGTGCGACTGTGCAGTGTACGCGGTCGTGCGTGCGTGCGTGCTGTGCGTCGTCGTGGCAGTACGGGCTGTGCGTGTCTGGCAGGTAGCGGGTGCTGCGGTGCTGACGTGGTCCAGCGGTGCTCTGCGCAGTGGCGGTGCGTTCGAGCACAGCAGGTGCGTGGCAGGCTAGTGCGTTGCAGGCGTGTCAGTGTGCACGGGCAGCGCAGCAGTGCGTTGCGGGCGAATGCGGCACGTGCAAGTGTGCGCTACGCGGCGTAGTGGCTGTCTGTGCTGTGCTGTGCGTGTGCGTGTGCGTGTGCGTGGCGTTGTGCGTGTGCGTGTGCGTGTGCGTGTGCGTGTGCGTGTGCGTGTGCGTGTGCGTGCGTGCGTGTGCGTGTGCGTGTGCGTGTGCGTGTGCGTGCGTGTGCGTGTGCGTGTGCGTGTGCGTGTGCGTGTGCGTGCTGGCGTGTGCGTGTGCGTGTGCGTCGGTGCGTGTGCGTGTGCGTGCGTGTGCGTGTGCGTGTGCGTGCGTGTGCGTGCGCGTGCGGCGTGCGCGTGCGCGCGCGTGGCGCGCGTGGCGTGCGGTGCGCGTGTGGCGCTGCGGCCTCTTCTCTCGTGGCATAGTTTAATTTTCGCATTAATTAATTTAAGCTATCTTATGTATTAAGCTTTGTATATAATTATATATATATATATATATTTATTTATATACTAAGCTTACATACATTAATTCAGTTAATTGCGTGCGTCTTGTTTCTGGCGCTATATTTAATGAAACATATTGTTGTTATATGTCATAAAATATATACGTACCCCGTCTTAATAATTGTTTTTAATTTTGCATGCAAACCCTAACAAATACATTACCGATAGTTAACGTATTAATAATACTTAATACCCACCCGTACGTCATAATGGGTCAACGTATTAACCAACATGTAATGACTTGAAGCTTTCTGTGATTATCATAAATACAAATAATAGTAATAACATTACTCAGGCGCGAACACACAAAATAAAGCATACACAGAATAATAAAAATGTTTTACATCTTTTCTCGGCTTCCGAAGTCATGATCGTATGACTCACTGCTGACGCCAGAAGACATATTTCACAGACCTCCCACCAACCATCTTTCGATATCAGGATTAAAATGTGACAGAGGCGGAGACTGGGGCCGAGCTGGAGCTCCGACTCAACCCAGTCAATATAAATTTGTTTTGACAACGAGAGTGTTTGGTGAGTTTCAATAGTAGTGCAATTGGGAATTTGGCCCCATAGATCACCCTCCCTGGATCCGCCCCTTGTCGAAGCAAATATCATCGGTGCAATGTCGGAGAAGCAACTTCGGGACATT
>JAODUO010001075.1:5000-45000 GCA_025642075.2 Ridgeia piscesae | reverse complement strand
TCAGTGTTTTTATATCATCATACCTGGATTATATAACACAAAAAGGGTGCACCATTTACGTAACCAAAATAAGATTGCAAGGTAACCGACGCATACATTATACTTTTATACTATACATTATACGTTTACGTTTGCGATGAGTGGGGTTTGCGCGCGCGCGTGCATGCGTGTGTGTGTGTGTGTGTGTGTGTGTGTGTGTTGTGTGTGTGTGTGTGTGTGTGTGTGTGTGTGTGTGTGTGTGTGTGTGTGTGTGTGGTGTGTACGTACGTGTGCGTGTGCTGTGTGTTTGTATGTGTGTGTGTGTGTGTGTGTGTGTGTGTGTGTGTGTGTGTGTGTGTGTGTGTGTGTGTGTGTGTGTGTGTGTGTGTGTGTGTGTGTGGTGTGTGTGTGTGTGTGTGTGCGGACGTATGTGTATGGGTGTGTTTGTGCGCATGTGTTTATATACAAGTGTATGTGTGTATGTGTTTATGTGTGCGTGCGTGCGTGCGTGCGTGTGTACTGGTAGAATGTGCCAATGGCTTGAACAGGACACAGTATATGTAATTTGCATAAATGTACTCTATTCAAGCCAATCGCATTTCTTATTGTGGTGTTTCACCGTAACCAAACTGTTTTAGCATCGTGTTGCATAGTTTGATTTAATACAGAATGCCATTCACTTTGCCACGGGGTGAGTGTGCCCCACACTACGCCATTACTACTCTAAATCTACTGCACGTCTTATGATAAGATCAAACATTGCATTGCATAATAATACAATACGTGCACCCAGCATGCGTTATCATCAACGGTTGCTCGCTCGCATGGCTTTCTCATACACAGTGTGGAATTTTACCTCTCGCCCAGTAGGTGAGACTATACAACCACAACTGTCCACTAACAAACAGTCATCGCACCGATTTGACGGGAGACAGAATGCGATTTATGAAACACTTATTCAGCT
The DNA here is from genome assembly GCA_025642075.2 of Ridgeia piscesae. Classification (NCBI taxonomy): domain Eukaryota; kingdom Metazoa; phylum Annelida; class Polychaeta; order Sabellida; family Siboglinidae; genus Ridgeia; species Ridgeia piscesae. Next base: position 44,057 of record JAODUO010001075.1, on the reverse strand, counting down.
ACGATGTATGCAGGTATGACGTCTTCGCTTAGACAGTCGTCATGGTCGTCATTAATGGATATTGTCATTTCAAGAGATTTTCGAAGGCTTATGCACTTGCCTATATGGAATTTATGATGGTATTAGCGTTGCAATTTGCTAATGTTTCGGATTCGGTTACTATGTTTAGCACGTCGTGGTTGCACATTACGAGATCATTGTGATATCGATTTGTGAACGACAAGGACCGTGTCCCAGACGTTTAGCAGTTATTTGTTTAAAAGATAATTTTGCAAAAGAAGTCCAATCAGATCGTGCCTATGATTGCATGGGTGTTTCTATTAGTAAAGGCAAATATTAGAATTTCCGTTATTGGCAATGGTGTGTTAATTTAGTATGAATTAAGATAAGAACTTTACCTTCGTCACAGGGTGGCTATATATTACAACGACATTTCTACAGCACTTGGTTAAATCTGGGAATGGGAATAGCTACTGACCTATCTATCTATATGACAGGATGCGTAATGCTAAATATACGTGATGCACGCACGCCATATTGCTTTCCCCATTGTTACGTATGCAGACCGTGTACCTATATTATACCAGTCACATTATTCGTAGCATCCGCATGCAACATTCGCGTTTTCTCTCGTATTTATCAGCCAGGTGTGACGTAATTATTCACATCCCAAAGGTAACGCGTTATCATTTCACGCAAATCGCCTTCTGACCTGTATTATCGACAGTTTTGGGAAAACAAGATGGCGGACAAAGGATTCACATAATCACGCCCTTCCTACGTACGTAATAAAACATATTAACTAAATAACTTCCATGGCGCCTCAGAATCGGACCTCAATGGCACAACAAAACCAGTGGATTAAGCTTTTTCATACTTATGGGCAGTGCAAAGGTCGTCAATAAACGGATGGATAGGTTAAGAAACTAGGGTGGATAAGCGATATCAAACAGATAGATTTTCAACTGACGGCGACATGTATATTATTTATGTTCAAATATGTTGTGATTCTGCGTACTCCTTGCTCCCCATTCTGTACCATTACACGCGTCGTCTCCCTGGTAACGTCCAGTCATTAGCCTTCCTTTCCATATCTTCTTGTGTGATGTAGGTATACTTCAGAGCAGGTATATTTAAAAGCCAGAGCGACGGAATGCAACGCTATAATCACGTTTTGACCTTTTGTTTTATTTGATGGCAAATATTGTAGTCTGGACAACATAATAGGAATTGTTTTATTCTATAATCGTTCCAGAAAAAAGTGGATTTCTTCTACAACGACATCCCTGCAACATCAATGCACTAGACCCGGGTTGTGTTTATCACGGTGACACGGCTAAAGGTTCGAGGCGGTGAAACGAAGATGAACACTGTTTAATTCGTTATGCATCTATCGATTGTGTATTACATGCAGAATTACTAAATATTCAGTATGCGACGATGTCACGCCCATGTTTACGCATACATGCAAACATGCAACCACGCACGCACGGACGCACGCACGCGTTTTGTGTTCGTGTTATCTACAAGAAGGTTACAACTATTTCTCGATGTTTTAACTTACTTTGGAGCATATTGTCGAATTGAGCACGACGTTTCGATCCGTCAGCTACGGACCTTGTTCACGTACTGGTATCACGTGTGTTGCCTCATTATCCCGCCGAAATCTGAGGCAACACACGGATCGAAACGTCGTGCTCAATTCGATAATTTGCTTCAAAGTAATTTAAAAATATTTACAATAAACCATTATTGGAGCCATGAACAATATATGTAATATTTCTCGATGGTAGCAACAAAACGCTCGCGTTTTGATATCTCTCTAGAGATTCACAAGGGATTCAGCGTCAGTGACAAATTTCCGTTGTCACAAACCGAACAGTTCCCGATTCGCTCGTCTTCCGTCCAGGATGGTGTCTCTGTGCTGATTAAATTACCACCAGCATATGAAACGAATCAGTAACAATTTAAAGAGTGTCGACAAGTTCCCATAACGCTTGACCGACACTTGTATATGGTGACCATGTATGCAAATATCACATGATACACTGGTGCCTCGATGCAATAATTGTTTAAGTGCAAGTCCGAGAAGATAGTCCGTGAGGAATTGTTTGGTCGCAGTGTAGTTAGCTGTCACAACCACATGGGATACGTGGAGTAGTCTAGTGTTACACGTCTAGAGGACGCAGCAATGAGCAATTGTCGGCGACGATTCACTGGCATCAACTGGCACAGAATCGCAGCCGCAAGCTCTCACTGACCGCGAACGCGTGTAAACATGTACTCAAAATACCGCACTGGATTGACATCTTTAAAACTTATATGATGTAGGGCCACATCAAAAAAGGTTTGTGGTGCTTAATAACTTATTACTATAACAAAATACACAAAAAGGAAAGTGTTTATACAATAAGAAGAATGTTAACATTAAATATATATATATGTGTCTATATATAAATGACACAAAACTAATACAATATTTAATAACGTAGTATTTCTAAAAATGAACAAACAATTACGTAACGACAATACCAATAAATGCGTGTATATGTATGCATAATAGTAATAAAAGATGTACTAGATAATTAATGTTCTTGTCGAAATACAATGATATGAAATGCAGAAGATATGCGCCTTCTGTCGATGTTTGAAGCAGGCGAGAGTGGTTATTATGATAAAGAACAATGTTATATACAGTATAATCACAGTGTTATTTTCCTTGCGCTGTGTGTGACGCCATGTCATCTTGCTCGATGCGTTCACACCTACCATTTCTACATTTCTATAACTGTATATCTTTCTCCGCAATCTAGCCTTCCACCTATGTGACACTCCAACTTCTTATCTTAATTCCATCACAATTTAACCCATCTCAATTCATTCCAGAAAATCTTCGAACTCGATTCAATGGTCCTCGTTATCCAGGGTAGGTGTTTCTCCGTCTTTCCTTCTTCACAGAATAACACTATATTCGACCGTCAACGTTTTATGAAAAGGCCAACACTTTCTCAACCTGCGTGGACATTATTCTACCATCTAAACACAAAAATGTGTTTGTCAAAGCCGACTGTGTATATTGCATAAACAAATCTTACATGATACATAGAAGTATTACTTCAACGATTAAGCTTAACAATAGACCAAACTAATTGCGAAGCAGCGCTTCGCAATTAGTGGAGGTGTTAATTAATGTGTTACATCATTGGCTAAGTGTTGTTAAATTATCGGTTGATGTTTTTATTGTTGTAAAAACGCCCATGATGATATTGATTTATAGTTTATGCGAGAGAGTCGTGAAAGTGACATTCATCAAATGTTAGAAGACACCCATAAACACGACGACCTTACACAACACTCGCTGTACGGTCAAAATGACAAAGATCTGACCGAAACTATGTCCGCGTGAACCGTCAGGCAGAAACAAGGAACTAGTCGTAATAGTGTAGAATTGTCAACTAATATTCGTGTTGCTACAGTAATGGGGTAAATGCACATTTAACTTAGTATTGCTTTTGAGCTAAATATTCAAAGAAATTTGCTGTGACCTTAGCACAAAGATAGATTTAATAATCAAATGTATAACAACGATGAATCCGCCGATGACACAACAGTAAGTAGCTCTTTAAAAGCATGAAATAAAAGTAAAACAAAATTTTTCATATGCATAATAAAACTACTTTGATTCGTACCCTTAAATAGATTATTTAAAATTGAAACAGTAGACACATTTTAGTTTGTAGGATACGTCTTAAACATGAAATTAAACTGAGAAAAAGACTCGATTATCAATAACTAGGTTTGGTGAACGAACTTGTAGTATATGTCACCCGGAAAGCAGTAATTGCAATGTGGTGGCGCCGCAAGCTGTAATAAGGAACACCCGTGACAGGCCACGGCAAATTGGCCATTCAATTCCAACATTAAAATATGGTTTTATGCATTTTGTATTTTTACCGATACCTGTTGCCCAAAAATAAATAAACTAAAGAGTGACGTTTGGAGACAGAATGTTTTGTTGTGCTAGATTAGTGCCCAGTGTTACGTCACGTGTGTCTTGCTTTGGAATATTTGTTGGTGAAAAATAAACCGGAAGTTGAAAGATGATGTCATAGTGCATGCATTTCTGAAAGAAATCACAAAGTTGAAGGAAATGTTTTTGTTTGGATGTAGAATGAAGCTGTGCGACGTAATCGCCGTTCGCTGTGACACACAAATGTTTCTAGATAGCGTCGCCGATAACACGATTGACGTGCTCTGGCAGCCGCGCTAGAGTCAGGCGGCGCGGTCACTGGTCACTGGTCACTGGTCAGTGTCACGTCTTGTAGTAAAAAGGCGGCTGATTGTTAGTCATGCCCGACACGATGTGCTGTTCATTCCGCCCAGATGACACTGTCCAAAACGAAGCCAATCAGCGCCAATTATAATCAATTAATGCCTGTCTGCGCTCTCCTGTCGACTGTGGGTCGACTTCACCAGCGCTCGCTGGAACAAGGCAGCAGGACGCGAGAACTGTTGACAGCCATGGCCCGTTGGCGGCCATGTTGACGTTATATCGGGTTATACAGAAACTGCACCCACAGACAAAGCTGACACTTTTCACGATCACTACAGTCATGTAACTGATGTGTTGATAAATCCGTTTAAAACGTACGCGTGTACGATGCTCATCAATATTTACCAAAATAACTACGTACAGTGGTCAAGACAATAAAAGTGGCTCAAAACCACTAGGCCAACTCAACTCATCCTAGCATACATTATTCCAGGGCAGATACATGTTAGCACTGGATCTACTAGGGGGCCTAATTAATTGTACTCATTTCACATCAAATATAATTTTGTTTTTTACAAACTCTAAAGAAAATAATTGTTAAGGTAATTGTTACACAAAACAGGAAGTCTAACAGTGGACTGACCATGGCATAGTTGTCGGTGTCACGGGCCGAGGGTAGCCACCGACATGAATAGGACTTCGCGCGCTGCCCGTGTAACAAATGCCACGTTTGAGACAAATGCCGTTTTTAGTGTAAATATTGTTTTCTATATATTCCCGTGATTACAGTGATGAAAACGAACGATCGACATAAACTACCTCGGAAGTAAGGAATACTCAAAGCGTCTTATTAACAGATGAATACGGTTACCAGATGATAACTGTTATGTTATTAGTCACGTTAAGTTCGCTTAATAGTACATACAAGAGTCACCGTTTACTGAAATGCCTATGCAATAGATGAATAAGAAAATACATTACTGCAAAGGGGCTGTGACTGTAGGGCTCCTAAATTGCCTAAATGCCTCCTAATCATATTATTAACTTTAATGGAGAAATATAGTGAATCAACAGACCGACCAATATCATTGTCATAATAATCTGAAACCTACGCAACGAGTTCATCATGTGACATATGAGTGCAAGCTTTCAATGTGAAACACCAAGGTAAACCAACTGTGTCTTAAAACAGCGCAAACAATCAATATAGCATCATCACCGAAGTGCCAGTCATGAAAGACGTCGAAAATAAGAACACATCAACTACTATCGATACAGGTCACTGATTGGTGTAATTGTGATGAAACACAAACGACAGCCCACCTTCTACTTTGCCCGTCCGCCCAGAGCAACCAACACAACGGACAGAGGAGGTCCTCGCCACTGCCAACCACGTAATGTACGACGTGTAAGCCGCTGTGAGACATGTAGACGAAGATTGGCAATCTCATAATAACAACATCGCTAAAATATGCTTCTTCTTCCGATTACTAAGTAAGCCTCAACATATTGAGGATTTAATCATACGCACATCCCAAAAATAGTAGAAACAATTCGCAGAAAAGCCATCTGGATCAGAAAGACAAAGACACCAATGAACAGAGATGAAGGCAATTACGAGCTATCCCACGTGTACGATGACGTAATTCGTCTTTAGTACTGAAGAAGTCTCTACAGGTGAAAAAAAAGATCTTGTTTTTGGATATGAAAAATAAAAACTTTTGATTGGAAAAAGAACTGTCCTGAGAAATCCTCAGTAATATACAGAAAAATATTGGTAATTTAAAATCGAATAAAATAATTGAAACTTAATTGTCTGGTTAATGTTCCCTCGGTGAGTGAAGTCTTGTAAGTAAAATCCTGAAAGATTCCAGCATACGAGCATTCACCATTTCGATTATACCTTATTCCAATATATGCGTAAAAATAGTTTTCACGATTTAGTTCTAGAACGTGGTTGTGTGAAACTTAAGATTTGGGACGTACAAGAACCACTGAGGACGACAAGCACCCTGGCAGTGACCACCCTCAGTGCCAGCATAGAAAGGTCGACTTAGAGTAAGTGTTCTAAAAAGGACTGACTAGTTCAATGAGACAACATAAAATCATAACGGTGTAACCATAATATTATGCTTTGGCCAGCATTGTGTCCAAAGTTTTTAAAACAATTATTTATGACCGTATTGCATACAGCCTAACTACGTGTAATAATCAATTTGGCTTCAAGACTAAACATAGTACATACATGTGCATATATGCATTCAAAGAGGATGTACTAAAATATAGGAGTTTGAATAGTTAGTAACAAATAAAATAATTAAAATGCTGGATGTATAATAGGTTCCTCGTTAATTAACCATTTGATGTACGCTGGCGATGGAGTGTTCCTTCATCTATGGGTTTATCAATGTTATTATATGTGTGTTCAGAATACGGGATAGAACATGATATTTAATACAACAGTGCCAGAAGTAACGTTAGGATATTTTGTTGTAAACAGTTCAAAATATACACATTCCGAACTTTGTGCTAAATGGTGAAACATTGCCAAGGATTAATAAGTGTAGATATCTTGGGCATATTATCATAGAATATTTCAATGACAAGGATTACATGTCTAGCCAATACAAGATAATTTATGCCCAGGGTAATGCCTTGATCCGAAACTTTTATATGTGTACATAATTTGTAAAATGTACTTTATTTAAATCCTACTGTACTTCATTATATACACGCCAGCTGAGGTGTTGCTACAGAGCAGAGTCTCAGTTAGAAAACTGTGTGTAGCATACAATAATGTCTTTAGATAGTTATGCAGTGAACCTCGATATTGTAGTGCGAGTTATACGTTTGTGTCAAGAGGCTTACCCACAGGTAAAACGTTAATAAGAAAAAAATGAGTAGTGATACTCTGAATACTTCCCCACTGTGTCGCCAGTGATACTCTGAATACTTCCCCACTGTGTCACCAGTGATACTCTGAATAATTCCCCACTGTGTCGCCAGTGATACTCTGAATAATTCCCCACTGTGTCGCCAGTGATACTCTGAATAATTCCCCACTGTGTCGCCAGTGATACTCTGAATACTTCCCCACTGTGTCGCCAGTGATACTCTGAATACTTCCCCACTGTGTCGCCAATGATACTCTTAATAATTCCCCACTGTGTCGCCAATGATACTCTGAATAATTCCCCACTGTGTCGCCAGTGATACTCTGAATACTTCCCCACTGTGTCGCCAGTGATACTCTGAATAATTCCCCACTGTGTCGCCAGTGATACTCTGAATAATTCCCCACTGTGTCGCCAGTGATACTCTGAATACTTCCCCACTGTGTCGCCAGTGATACTCTGAATACTTCCCCACTGTGTCGCCAGTGATACTCTGAATACTTCCCCACTGTGTCGCCAGTGATACTCTGAATACTTCCCCACTGTGTCGCCAGTGATACTCTGAATACTTCCCCACTGTGTCGCCAGTGATACTCTGAATAATTCCCCACTGTGTCGCCAATGATACTCTGAATAATTCCCCACTGTGTCGCCATGATACTCTGAATAATTCCCCACTGTGTCGCCAGTGATACTCTGAATAATTCCCCACTGTGTCGCCAGTGATACTCTGAATAATTCCCCACTGTGTCGCCAATGATACTCTGAATAATTCCCCACTGTGTCGCCAATGATACTCTGAATAATTCCCCACTGTGTCGCCAGTGATACTCTGAATAATTCCCCACTGTGTCGCCAGTGATACTCTGAATACTTCCCCACTGTGTCGCCAGTGATACTCTGAATACTTCCCCACTGTGTCGCCAGTGATACTCTGAATACTTCCCCACTGTGTCGCCAGTGATACTCTGAATAATTCCCCACTGTGTCGCCAATGATACTCTGAATAATTCCCCACTGTGTCGCCAATGATACTCTGAATAATTCCCCACTGTGTCGCCAGTGATACTCTGAATACTTCCCCATTGGCGAAAAATGCTTTATGTATATAGTTATTAGTAACAGTTTAGTTGACCTTCTTATATGGATATAATGTTCCAGAATCAAGTTATGATTTGAATTGAATTGAATACACACTAGACAGTTAACAGAACCCAGCCGAGTGTTGGAAACAACCAGGAAAACCAAGAAAAAACTAGAAATAAGATGTGCAAAACTTAACAAACGAGTTAAGGGGAAAGGTATTGCTGAATATTGATAAATATTTTGTTCTTACACATTTTATACACTAAAGTTAGTCTAGAATGTAAACGACGTTGCCCAAATATTACGAATTCTCTATAGTGTTCAGCAGTCAGGTTCAGAAATGAACAGATCCAAACATGTATTGCTCTGTAGCATTGCACATGTGGTTGTCGAATTATGTAACGTGAATCCGTCGATCTTCCTGGTGGTCGGGGAACGAGGAAATGATGGAGAAAATTGCAATTTTTCTGGAGTAAACAGTGTTTTAAACGTTTGTATTCGATGCACACAAGCGTGTACGATGCCGTGACTGGGTGCATTGGAGCGCGGCTAGCATGCAAGCGTATTTTAGTGGGCGTATGGCATGCAGGAGATCGATCCTAGATACTTTCATGTGTTTTTTCCCTTCAAATTTAGGACGACGGTAGACAGGAGAATTTAGACGTAGGAGGGTGTCATGCAAGACAGCGATTATACGCTCTTTTATCTGTTCCTATTTACTTCTCAAGATGCACTGCTCAGGTCGAGGTGACATGCATTGGATGGGAGGACATTGCTGTTCTGCAACCCGAGATGAATAGCATAAATATATTACAACAGCTAGCACACGCGACTGCAGGGCTTTGAAGTCAGCGCATCTATATATGCGTCTATAATTCGACGAATGAGACACGATATCGGAATAAAGTAAACATTTGCCTATCGCTTGTTCGAGCACGTAACTTGGTGGAGATTTGAGACGAAATTAGTGTCATCCCAGATAGCGCATATGCAGACAAAATACGGTACTTGTGCACATTTTTGATTAATTATATTTGATCGTTTTTCCTGCGTTGCAATCATTGTGCATCGTGCACCGCGAGCGTGTATTTGCATGTTTGCAGCATGAGTGTTTGCAACGTTGTACATTTTTTACGTTTGCATAATTATTATGCATTCACATATTTCAATATATATATATATATATATATATATATATATATATATTTAATATATATGATAAAATTATTAATATATATATATATTATTATATATATATAATATATATATAATATATATATATATATATATATATATATATATAACACATATATATATTATATATATATATATATATATAATATATATATATAAATAATATATATATATATATATAATATATATATATATATATATATATATATATATATATAATGAATTATGAATATTATGAATGAATCATAATTGTTATGAAAAACAGAAACACATGTTTGAATGATTAATATTAGTTTGCGATAACAGTTAACGTTTTTATAAAGTTGCCAATTCGTCGTCAACACGTTAACTAGCATTGGCTTCATTGCTAAAGGTACACTAATGTATGAAATTATCGATAGATCATGATAGTCGATGTGAGGTTAGTTTACTATCGACAGTAACTGTATTTGTCGTATGCTATGTTGACCGTGCACTGGCTTACCGATAACAAAGATAGTTGACAAACAGGTGATTTGTGGCAAAGACAATTTGCAAACAGAGGATTACGGCAAAGATAGTTAGCAAATATATGACTTGTCATTTCATGAGTTCGCACTATTACGTAGCGTAAATGCGATATTATTGCACTATAGTGCAATACTATCGCATTGGCACTATGTTCTAAACGATCGCGATAGCATAGCCATAGTAATACGTTTATCGCAAAAATATCACAATAGTAAAATAATGTTTACAATAGTAATACATTTAATCAAAACTAGCACGATATTAAAACACTCTGTATTAGTGTTTCCTGGTAAAAAGGTCTATATGCTGCCCTACAGCGTTATAATGAAATCCGTTAAAACCTACACTAAACATGAACCCGTGCAAAAAATTCAATAGCATTACAGCGGACTTGCACAACCATAGAAAATCAATACCGACGTAAATAAAAATCATTCAGGTGAACAGGCGTGTCAGTAACGTCTGTTTTTACTGGGATTTTTGTTGGTCAATATTGGCATATTACGCAATATACATCAGGACGATATTGATTGTAGTGTTCGTGTGTGTGTGTGTGTGTGTGTGTGTGTGTGTGTGTGTGTGTGTGTGTGTGTGTGTGTGTGTGTGTGTGTGTGTGTGTGTGTGTGTGTGTGTGTGTGTGTGGATGTGTAGTGTGCGAGTGTGTATGTGCGTGCGCCCATGTAGTGGCGCCATGGCTAGAGCATCGGACCTTCAACAATTTTTTTCACTAATGTTGCCCTGTTGTTGTGTGGTCTCAACTCTTACTCGACCTATTCCTGAAAGTTGGGACGGGGTCGCCAACCAATGTGTAAGGAAGGATCCGTCACAGAGCTTTGCATCGACAAACAAACTGGAGTGCTTTCCTAGTGATCCTCTGACTCAACTACCGACGTCGTGTTATCCGTTGTATGCTATAAGCCGAGTCTAACAGCAGCGCTATTTCGGCGTGCGAGGGGAGGAACTAGACGCGTGCGGCGACAGTAATTTGGTGCGGTTCCAACACTGTTCCGTCGAAAACGCCGCCCGCTCTGCAGACTGGAAATAAACAACGATGCCATCAAATGAATAATTAAAATGAATTCTGAACATGGTCGATTCCTGTGCCCTAATCAATTACGCGTGCGTCTCTAACGGTTGATGTTTTGTCAACCAACCATTAATTTTGACAAGTGTTTTAAAAAATATATAATTTCTTTACTAAAAATGAATTCCTATCAGCTGAATATAGTATAAGCGATGTTCCCGGCGATGATCGTATTTATAACTACACAACTGAGGTAAATATGATTTTATCCCCTGCCGATTTTCAATGTTGTTGATATAGGTCATTTAATAATTGTTCAAATCACGCAATACAAAGCACTGATACAAGAAAGCTTAACAGCATGCACGAAATTGCAAACTGTTTAGCTCATATACAAAGTGGCTCATTGCTAAACAATTATTAAATGTCAAATAAAAAAAGCACACATAAATATACATCAATCTTTCCGATGGAGGCCATAATTTGGCTCTTGATTTCTATTCTAGAGCAACACACGCCCGCAATACACCATTCATCCAATCATTGCTATCACAGAACACAGAGCGGTCAACATGCACGCACGATCGCACGCCTGTGGCGTTTTGTATGCAACAATGGCAATGACGAAGCAGTCGGGAACCGGCAACCATGGAAATGACGTAACTATTGCAGAGCGTCATGTCCGTTCCCCGTTCTGTCGATGCAGAGGTGATTATTTCTGGGAACAGCGGAATATGTGAGAACCATGTGACTGGCTGAAAAGGAAACTAATATGAAGGACACTAGTACAACCAATACAACCATCGCCGTCGGCATGTTTATATTTTATTTAAGATGTATGTACCACGGCGGTTTGTAACAATGGCCATGCCTGACCTTCAACGCTAACGATAACACCTCCTTCTAAAGTGACTTGCTTCGTACAAAATGCGTTGAACTTTGCCTCTTTATTCCGTAGTTCCGGTAAGACTGCGCAGAATCAGCGTTATTACGATGACGCAATAACGCAAGTGTAGCAACTGTATGTGTTTAGAATTGTGTTTGTGAAAAGGGGGCAACTGGGAAAGTGGTCGCCGTGCGGGTACATGTGCATGTGCGCGAGCGGGCGTGTATCTACACTACGGAAAGTTTTGCTCTTTTCGCTAAGCAAGCGCACTCAGCCACTGTTTAACACAGATGAGGGAAACCAGATTTCTTTCCGTTACCTTGTGTGTGCGTGCGTGTGTGCGTGCGTGCGTGCGGCGCGTGTGTGTGTGTGTTCGTGATCACGTGTCTCTATACCTGTCCATTGTCTTACTCCTTTTTTTCTTCTTTTTCCTTCCCCCTCCCTCAGGTTTTCTATATACCCTCCCTTCCGTCCCCATTTCCCTCCCTCTCTTTCCCTTGTCGCGCTTCCTCCCTCCCTTCTCCCTCCATCCCCTCTCTTTCCCCTCCCTCATATCGATGCCTCCCGTTCTCCTTCCCTTGCCGCTTTCCTTCGGCCCGTCGCTCCCTCTCACCCTCCTGCCTTCCCTCCCTCCCTACTTCCTTCCCTCTCTCACCCACTCCCTCCCTCCCGCCATCCACCCCCTCTCTCTTCGGACTGTCCTCCGCTTACTAGAAATCACACGCCCGTCACCAAGTCGTTGACAACAACACAGCCCGTGAAGCGTGGCACGGACGGCGGAGTATCGCCAACCAAAAACCAGAGACACGCTGGCGTCTCCGGGCCGCAGAAAATATTCACCGTCGTCGTTCGCTCGGACAGGCCTAGTCGTCGCCAGTCGATTGGACGACCGGCCGACAGACCTCGTGTCCGTCGGAATTAGCCGGAGCGCTCTCGGTGCATGGAGCTGTGCGCTCGTAGGGCCTAATCTGCCACGGTGCGTCTGTGTGATGTGAGGCGAATCAGCCGCGCGCTTCTGGTCATTCAGAAACCGACTGTAGCGTATGTCGATCCGACGTCGATTAGAGTACTGTAGCCGGCACATGTGGCAGTGTGGGGACTGGATTACGGAAGAGAGCGCGCGATGTCGGGGAGCTGTCGCAGTCGGCGTGACGACCACGAGACAACGGAACGTGTGAGTGGACTGAAGACATCTGTGGCAGTCTGGTAGTTTATGAAGTGAGTATATATACGAAGCGCGCGTTGTGAATGAAAAACGACGTCTGCACACCGGAATGTATGCTTCGTACAGAAGACATACTCTATACTGCTAGTGACGGAAACATCAACGTGGTTACACAACAGATGCGTCTTTGGTCTTAGCATAGGATGTTTATGCAATCACGTTTACCGAATTCTACGTGATCGCAAAGAAATAACATCTTGTAATTTGGAGGTGGCGTAAGTGTGCAGTCTGCCGATACCGGTTGAGAACGTGGGTACAGATCGCACCACCAGGTTCACCTCCCGCCTGCGTGTACGGCGTCCACGTAGACCAATACATGATAGTTTCGGATTATTGCAATGCAAACCCGATGCACCGACGATGCTGACGGGATTTCACTGCTACTAGCACACAGACGGTCAGCACAGGTGACCACCACTGACCACCGGTCATCTACGCGATGCTGTCCGAGTGCGGACATCACCATGATGCCAGCTAATGAAAGCAAGATAGATGGGTTTTTAATCGGACATAAAGCTACACATTGCCCGTGTAATGACACCTGGTACTGAGCTGCACCGGCCACACTTAATGTATAATGCAGTGAACGGCGGAGACAAGACGTCGACGAAACAAAGGTGAGTGAGTCGGGAATCCCACGGTCACGTCTGCGCTCGTATGTGACATGCCCGCGCACGTACATCCGGTGTGGTGACGTCGATAGGAGACCGGTCACTGTGGATGGACTTTGGTATGGTCAGCTGACGTCTGTCTCTCCAGGAGAGGTAACTTCGACGTTGAAAACACGCGGCTGGGACAACTTCACGAGACACTGTTTCTTGTGTATATCGACGCCGGAGATGTGATCTGAATGAGATGCGTACGCCGGGAGACACGGTATTGAATGTATCAACTGGTATACAAGACCGCGTGTTAGCTCAGGCGGTGTCGCCGCGTTGGCTTATGCAATAACGATCCGGATGTACGTCACAGTTATGTTGAACAGCGTCGGATAACCGTTTATAGGGCATGTTCGATATTGCAATGGTGATCGATGTTTCACATGGCTTCAATGTGTTATATTACGTGCGCATATGGGTGAATAAGTAACGTTGACCGGACACTTTGTTCATAAACATTATACATCTCTCTCTCCGTAAGTTGAATGCTGTCGGATACGCCACAAAGGCGTCATCATTGACGTATCTTCACCAACTGGGTAGAACAGCAAAGAGCAGAAGAGCGCATACTTTGCGGAATATCGAACGGATTGCACGTATAAAAACCAGCCCGCTTTTCATTTTCATTTTCGCCGCTACGTCACATCCGGGATTATACCGGATGTTACAACTGTAGCCTCCTCGCGACGATGTGCGCTGGCGCCAGCGCCGCAAACGCCAGCTTCGACAACCTGACGGGGGCGATGTTGTCGCCGCGCGGGGGCGCCACCGACGACGACATGCCCGTGGGCGTGATGGTGGCCGGGGCCGTGCTGGGTGTCGTCATCATCGTCGTCGGTGTTTTTGGCAACGTGCTCGTCATTCTCGCGGTGCTACTCAGCCGCAATCTGTACAAGTCGTCGAACATGTTCGTCGTGTCGCTCGCCGTCTGCGATCTCGTACAGACGGTGCTCATCAAGCCGCTGTACGTGCACACGTACGTCGCCGGCGAGTGGCAGTTCGGAGTCGGTACGTGCCTGTACGCGCTGTACGCTAGCAACCTGACCATCTTGGAGAGCATCCTGCACGTGTCCGTCATCGCGCTGCACCGCTACCTCGTCATCGTGCACCCGCGCGCCGGACGCGTACTACAAGGTCCGCGCGCCGTCGCCGCCATGTTGGGCGTCGTCTACGCCGCGCCGCTGCTCGTCATACTCGCGCCTGCGCTGTCGCGTCTCGGAAGCGCCACTTCCGGCGCGCCTGGCCGACAGGTCGTCTTCAACAAGCGCATCATGTTCTGCTCGTTCGTACGCCACTCCGAGTTCCGTCTCGCTGGCGTCCTCAAGAAGGTTTCCTTCCTTTCCGTCGCCGCCGTCTTCCTCTTCTACTGCTACGTGCGCATCTATCTGCTGGTGCGGCGCAGCGGACAGTCGGTGAACGCGCGCGGGGCGTTCAGCGCGGCGAGACTTCAGCGCGAGATCACACTGCTGAAGACAGTCGTCGTCATCTTTATGACGTTCGTCGTGTCCTACCTGCCGATATCCGTCCTGTACGGCGTCGACACAGGGCGCAACTTCTCGTACGCCTTCTACTTCTGCGGCGTCCTGCTACTGTGGACGTCGTCGAGCGTCAACTGGATGATCTACGGACTCATGAACAAGCAGTACCTGCAGGCGTACCACTACATCTTGTGCGGCACGGGCCTCAGTCAGAGCGGCGCCACGGACAACGGGTCGACGTCGAAAGTATCGTACAACATGTCCTTCCGGGAGTGTCCACCGGAAGCGCGTAGGTTAGGCCGCGCGGCGCGCTACAGCGTCTGCCGCGAGAACCAGCCCCTGAACACGTGACGTGGTCACGTGTTACGCCGCAACAACTGACGTCATCAGATTGACGCGTTAACAACGAGTCTACTGTTGGAATCACTGGCCTGTATTATACATACTGATAGGAAGTGCATGCAATTACACGAAGTTGTCCGCCATCTTAAAACAATTGTCAATAATGATGTCAGATGACTGTTTACTCGTTACATCTGGACCGTGAATACCTACGGTCACGTCTGGCGGCAATTCAGATTAAATTACCGGGAGAATCACGTAGAAGTTCTGCTATGCCCGTTGTACACCTTAATTATCGTGCGAATCATAAGCGATTTGGCCCTTGCAAGAGTAGCAGTAGCGGAAACTAAAAAACTATTTTAAAATCGTTTGGTCTCACTTGCGATTATTTTGTAATGATAAAACCGAATCCAGTAGCGGTCGACACGCGTATGTCATACATATAACGGACAATGCCAAATAATTGCATGCGAGACCGCGCGATTTCCAAATATTGTCCTTTTCATGCCGCAGAAACTGTCACACGGACCCAAATAGGGAAATGGTGAACCTACAGGATCGGTAGGGGCGTTGATACGCAACTCTGGCTTGTGTCGAAATCGCGCTCTTTTACGCGTGCGCGTTGTTTATTGCTTTCTTTTCAGTTCATCTATGGATGTTTAGACTCCAGCTGTTAAAAAATAATGACCGCTCGAACCCTGAGTAGCGTAACGGCGCCACCTTGTGTATTACTTATGTAGGTGTACCACCCCGTTGGTTCCCCACTGCCTGCGATTACTTGACGTTAGGTGTATGACGAGATTATAAATACATTTTAAAACGCGATCGTGACATACGGATGTATCGTGTTTGAAATGAAATAACATGGCGGCAGTCATTATACGTAACAACAGGAATAGGAGTATGGCGACCGTGCATCATGTCACAAATATGTATATGTCCATGTATACAGATCAGTGATTGCAATAGGCGTTTGCGTACCTGCAAGTGCGCATGTTTTATTTACGATCGCGACGTTCACATGCGAATAGGAAAATGACGGCTTGGGGAAGCCAGACTAATTTCCCTGTCAGCAAGAAAGATTGATGCTATAACTAGGAGCGTGCTTGAATTTCTACCTGACAGGGAACTACCATTTGAATGCGACATCGTGCTGCCGCTTCTGCTGGTCTCCGATTTCGTAGGTCAAGAACCTCAACTCTCCGCAACAGAAGCAAACATGCCTGATTCAACGTCTCAACCATAGATCTGTTTTGTGACATTGACAACTGAATAAAACTGGCATAACTGTTGATCGTCTGAATGCTTCATCAGTAGGCTCCATTCCTCTGTTGTCAATCCGTAGTGCGAAAACAATGAATGTCTACACACACCTCCTGTAAATTGTTCAATAACTTTCTCTCTTCAATTGATGGCGTTATCACGCTGTTGGTCGCTAGATGGCGCCACATATACGGATCCGAGGTTAGGTAGTACTCAGTGCTCAGAATTTCATACTCAAGCCTCGCTTTCACGCCATGCTCATATTCACGGAAGCTATAAAACCGTGTAAGCATGAAAGCGTTTTCAGGCTTGAGCATGAAATATGCAAATCCTTAGTATATCCAACTATTTGCTCAATGTCAGACCCCAAAATCTAGGCAACCGGAACGAATGCACATCGTGATTTCCCCCGAGACGTTTGGCAGCATTGTAGGCTTCACAGATTTTTGTTAGAAATCACTATGTTTAACATGAAGTTCATTATCACGACAACATTTGTTTTCAATGACATTGCTAAATGGGTGGATTACATAAACTACTATATTATAAAACGGTTAGTATACAAACCCGGAGTATGAGAATGACACACAATGTAGTTGAATGTCTGCGTCGCATACATATTAAAACTGTTTGGACTTCTTGAGAATTTTGGAAGTTAGTTTGATCTACCACAACTAAAAAATATAATTCCAGCCATTCCGGTTTTATCAACAAAACCGTTGAAAGTCCTGTCATATACTATCTTTATATGTCCTTATTGAATCAGAATGTTGATGTATATCCCTAGAAATAGTGAATAGATGATGGACATTTTTGGAGGTGTGGGCACAAATTATAAAATAATTATTATCAGCCTCATGTGTATGAAATATGTTCAAAGTTTGGCAGATAAGTCAATATGATAATTGGTAAAAACTCCATAGCTGCACTAAGGCTGCGCCGTGTATTTAGTAGTCATAACTTTACGCTAGATGACATATTTTCGGTATGTTCCCAAAATTCGTTGATGCTCCCGACACATACACTCTCAGCATAACTATTTTTTTATGTTTACACTGTTTATCCATGACATTCATCATAGCTTGCCATTTGCTATACGAACGGCAAAACCCGCAGCTAAAGAGAAAAAGGGTGTCCAGAGACACCACAAATACTAGGATTCACCACCGCGACCTAATTAGGTCAATTCTACGTCGATTAATTTACGCGAATGCTATATTGGTTTCATGAAACCGGCCGCAAGCTACACCGACTAGTTGCTATTAGACCGCATAATTACGCTTAAATGTACGCCACTTTATGAAACCTGCCCACGCGTTTTGACTCATCAAGTGGGTTCCGCCACAGGACAATGAGTAACGAGCACGTGTACACGTGGACAGTCTCTGTTCACACGGTACACGTGCCAATGTTCACGTGGTTCTGCTTGTGTTTATATTGTACACGTGGTGAAAACAAGTATTCGTAAGTATTCGTAACTATTTTGCTAAAACTAGACGTAGTTGTTTCGAATGTACTGATGACGTAACGTGCAGCAATGTAAAGTAGACCAAGGGCAAACAATCTTCTAAAACCAGCTGGCATAATAACTCAACTGACAGTGACCAGCTGCCATCATCACAGTCGCAGTAAGACTGATACATATTTGTCTCGTTAGCCTTAGGCTTCAGTTATCTTATTACTGTATAAGTGATATATCACGTCAATGACAATTATGCAAAATTGTTTTTAAACAAATAAAAATTGTGAATAGCTACCCGTCACCCAAGCCATGACCATGTAATTACAGTAATGTGAAATAAATAGTATGCCACGTGGGGAAAACATGTAGTTATTTGAATCCTCTGTGTGTGTATGATGTGATCGATTTCAACAATTTGGTGTGTATGTTTAAGATTAAGAAACTGTGCATCGGCCTGGCCCTGGCCTAGGTTTCCACGTTGATATCGTTGCACAGTTTTTATCAACAGAAACCATGACCAAAAACAATTATGTCACCCTTTCACTATATGGTGAAATACCTTTTCATATGTATGATGGATGGGTAAGCTATTGACCGTGCAGGCGCGTGGGCAGCGATAGTTTGTATGTGTGGGCATGCCGTATGTGTGCTCTATATAGAGAACAGCCAAACAACGCCATCTTGGCACTGTATTCGACCGAACGTCCCGCGACGTTTCATCGACTGTAAATGTACATTAATGTAGACATCATGCTTTCGTATTGACGGACATGTTATACGAAATCAATATTTAACTATGTGTGAAGTAGAAGTCTCGTGTGATGCACATGGCGAGCTGTAGATGACTTTAAACATCCGTTCCGGCATCGAGCCAGCACACCTGTCGTCGGACCACCAGTCGACCTTCCATCGGCCATAAATGTACATTAATGTACATATTATGCCTTCACATTGCGGGCGGGAACATTGGCGGATGCAGATGTTTGAAATTGGTGGTGCATAAAAGTTGACATATTTTCAAAAAACAAGAGGAAATATTGACTGATAAGTATTATTCTTATTTGAAGATTATTCATAAAATAGTACTAGACATATATTGGGTACAAGTTTGGTTAAAAAATTGTCAGTTAACAGTATTTTTGAGCAGATTAATATCGTGGGTGATAATAGGGTAATCTAGCCTTCGACAAGTTTGTTTACAAGATTTAGCAAATCTAATTATTTGATAGAAAATGTAACATATAAAGTAACAAACATAACAGCTACATACTAATAATACTTTGATCAGGTAGCATTGTTATTAAAAATAAGCAAGCTTTTTAGTAGAAAACCCTAGTTTGTTTATGTCCAACATATCCGCTAGGGAACGGTACCAGTAAATACAAAATTTGTCAGTTGTGTATAACATAAAGTGAGCTACAGTTACTGTCCACATTAAACAGTCTTTCTAAAGGCTAAGTTGGTATACCGACTGAGTTAATTTTGAGTACCCGGGTAAGCATAATATGGCCCTTTGCAAGCGGCAAGTGAAGCAAGGAGGCACTTGGTATGTGACCATTGTCACAGCTTTGTAGATTTTGCTTTATCTGGAGACATGGGCAGAGTCAATGGAGGGAGGCTTTACTTTCCAGTGCACGGGGTGTTGGAAAGTGGAATGTCTTACAGCAGAGTTAGCTAGGCTAACCGGTATTGTGAAGGGGATGGAGATGAGAATAACCAAAAAGACGGATGGAAGGAAGGTCGGAAGGAGCAATGGAGTGACAAGAAGGATGAGGACAGGAGACTGAGAGGAGGGAGGCCGAGTGCAAGGAAAACAAACTGAGAAAGAACAACAGAAAACATGACATGCAGTTAGGTGACAGGGGAGAAAGTGACAGTAGAGGAGCAGGTGAAAATGGGACAAGAGAGGAGAGAAGTTCATGTGACAGGAGGAAAGATGAAGGCAAGAAAGGAAGTGAGAGTAAATGTGTCGAAACGGAAGTCAATAACAGGGATGATGGCAGGTAGAAAAGAGGCAGGGAAAAAAGGAACAACAGTTAAGGCGGCAGGGAGAAAAGTCAACGACCAGGTAGATGCAACACGTAGGAGCTACTCTGAGGCAGTGATTGAGGGGGCATTGAGAACAGAAAGGGTGTTTATGGGCGACTCCATTTTGCGAAAGACAGACCAGACATTAAGCAAAGGAGAAGATGTTGTTTGTCTTCCGGGGGCTAGGATAGAGCATGTGACTGAAAGTGTAGAGAATACACTGGGGCATGGCCAGGGAGGATCTATATTAGTACATGTAGGGACGAACAATGCAGACAGGGAGGGGACAACTAGAATAGTGCAAAGATACAGACAGTTAGTAGGGAAACTGAAGAAGACAAGAGTTGAACAGATCATTCTCTCAGGAATTTTGCCAGTAATGGGAGGAAGGGGAGCAATATATAGAAACTGCAAGAGGATGGCAATCAACGCTCTAGCAGAGCAGATGTGTGAAGAAGAAGGTGTGGAATTCTTAGATTTGTGGGGATACTTTGTTGGGAAAGAACACATGTACGTGAGAGATGGCCTTCATCTAAGCGGAAAGGGCGCAGCAATTTTCTTTGAGAACCTGCTTCGATCTATGGACAGTGGAACAGGTTGCAACTATTTAAACTAGATTCGCAGGTGGGATTCACAGAGAAGCCAAATACTGGGGGCACAGATAAGGACAGCAAAAAGAAATCAGCAAAGAACAGTCTGGAAAACTCTACAACATTTGGTTATAAATGTTTTTGTTTAAATGCAAGGAGCATAGTAAACAAAAGAAATGAACTAAACATTATGGTAGAAGATATTGACCCTCACATAATAGGTATAACTGAATCTTGGGCCACCACCGATATATCACATGCCGAATTAGGAATGACAGGATATGTCATGTTTAGGAAAGATAGAATAGGGAGAAGGGGAGGTGGCGTTATTTTATATATTAAAGAATCCATCTAGGCTTATGAAATAAAATTAGAAAAAGAAGCAGAATGTGAAGAAGCTGTCTGGTGTAATATAGTTACAAGAGACTCATAATTAACTGTTGGGTTAGTTTACCGAAGTCCAAACATAAGCATAGACGAGAATGAGAAAGTACAAAACGCTGTAAAGGAAGTCAGTAAACGGGACTGTATAATTATGGGGGATTTTAACCATGGGTGTACACAGTGGAAATCTCTACAGAGTACTGGGAGTGAGGATCAAAAGTATTTTTATTTAGTACAAGATAGTTTCCTTACTCAACATGTGTTAGAACCAACCAGGGGTGAGAACGTGGTGATCACAACCAGATATATTTTATCATCAAAGTAAAAGGAGAACGGAATCGAAAAATACGGTACAGGAAAGATTTTCACAAAGGAAGATATAAGGATATGAGAAAATATTTAGCAAAGATAGACTGGAATAACACATTGGAGAATACGACAGCAACAGAATGCTGGAATATCTTAGAGTGAAATTGACTGCATTGTCGAAAAATCTGTCCCCTTGAAAAACAGGGGAAACGGTAAAAAAGAAACACTTATCGAAAGAAGCCATTAGAAAAATCAAGTACAAGCAAATGATATGGATCATGCATAAAATTATGTTCGAAGTAAACAGAATGTTCAGGATAAGGTCGGTCCTATAGAAGGTAGTGATGGAAACATAATAACAAAGGGATTCTTAATGGCAGAAAACCTAAATGAATACTTTAGTTCGGTGTTTACCAGGGACGAAATTAGTGCATTACCCGTACCAGAGATTTAGTAATTCTAACACCAATAATGGTAGCTAAGAAAATAAGTGATATGAAGGATAATAAGTCACCTGGAAATTGTAGAACAAATTAGCATACCACTTGCAACAGTGTTAAATTTGTCATTAGAGGAGGGAGTAGTTCCGTTAGAATGGAAAGAGGCAAACATTATACCATTATTTAAAAAAGACCAAGAAGCAAGTCAGGGAACAATAGACCAGTGAGTTTAGCATCGGTGATTTGCAAACTATTAGAAAGACTAGTTAAAGATCACTTGGTTGATTTTCTTGTTAAAAATAACTTGATTAATCCTTCTCAACATGGGTTTCTAAAAGCAAGGCCATGCTTAACAAATATCTTAAGTCACAAAGTGGGTACATAAGGGATCACCAGTAGATATAATATACTTAGATTTAAAAAAAGCCTTTGACAAAGTGCCACATCAAAGATTACTACTTAAACTAAAGGCCCATGGCTTAGGAAATGGTATGATTAACTCGATAGAAAATGGCTTATTGATAGAAGACAAAGAGTAGTAGTTGATGGGGAGGTTTCAAACTGGAAATCGGTTTTGAATGGAGTACCGCAGGTATCAGTATTGGGACCTATTTTATTCTTGATATATATCAATGATTTGGATGATGACATAACAAGCAAGGTGTTGAAGTTTGCGGACGATACAAAAGTGTTTAGAAAAATTAAAAGTGATGCAGATAGACAGCAATTACAAGATGATCTGAATAAGTTGAACGAATGGTCTGAGAAGTGCCAAATGCTGCTTAATTATGGGAAGTGTAAGTGCCTCCACTTAGGTCATGGGAATGAAGACGCACAATATACAATGGGTGATATTGTACTAAATTCTACCGTTAAGGAAAAGGACTTAGGGCTAACTATTAGTGCTGGTATGAAGGTATCAGAGCAGTGTGGAATTGCAGCAGCGAAGGGAAACCAATTTTTTTGATTAATTAGGTGAAATATAGTGTACAAGGAAAAAGAACTAATAATACCGCTGTACAAAACAATAGTTAAGCCTCATATAGAATATTGCATACAGGCATGGAGGCCATATCGCAAGACGAATATTGATATACTAGAAAGAGTACAAAGGAGAGCAACCAAAATGATACAAAAACTCACGAATATTAGTTACGAAATGCGCCTAAAAGAATGTGGATTAATAACATTAGAAACCAGGAGACTGAGAGGAGATCAGATAGAGGTGTTTAAAATAGTGAATGGGTATGAAAATATTGACAGAAATATCTTTTTCTCGGTTAAGGAAGAGAGAAGGACTAGAGGACATGGAATTACATTAGCAAAGAAGCAGTGTAGACTAGATATTAGAAAATTGTCATTTTCACAAAGAACAGTAAATGAATGGAACAGATTATCGGCTGATTGTGTAGGTGCTAGTAATGTTAATAAGTTTAAAAATAAAATCGACATATGCCTAAGAAGGGCGAGGTACATTTAGATAGATAGGTTGGACTCTCGATAAGCCAAAGGGCTTCCTTGTCCACCTGCCACCTGGAGTTGATTCTCTGGGTGGCAATCTTGTTAAATCTTGTTAAATCATTGACGGACATGTCAGACAGTATCCATATTTATCTATGTGTGAGATTTCAGAGTCATGACAGCCACCCAAACAACCCACCCACCCACCCACCCACCCACACACACACACACACACACACACACAAACACACAAGTAGATGCAAGGTCTGATATGACGTTATGCTAATCACCAGTTTTCGGAGCAGAGTAGTGTCGTAGAACAGTATGTTTGTATTGAAATTGACATGCCTATACACTACCTAAGAACTTCCCGCATGCATAACACAGTTCCGTATATTGCAACTTTCATTTTAATCAAATAACACAACACAGCATGTGAAATCACCAACATATATCACCAGGAACATGAACCATGTTTAGTAAAACTATCAAATAGGACATACACTGAGGAAACAGTTATCCAAGTTCACCAAACAAGCTATCTGGAGGAATCTGCCTGGGACAGAAGAATATGACGCTAAAGAAACACCTAGCAGAGAGTTATGAAAGCGAAAGAAAAGAGAGGGGACATATCGAGTGAAAAATTGAGACAAAGCGTCAAACCGACATAGGTGTAGGACAATGGTGGATGACATATGCTCCCAGCGAGTAAGAAGGCACACGTACGTCAGGATGAAAGATGCATCATGAACGACGTAGTGTAACCAAACTAAATAAATAATAACACTGCGTAATGTACAGTTCCGGTGGGATATTGTCCTGATACCTTGCGCAGGATCTGTGTAGTAACACATTGCAAACACTAACAGACACTAGATCATTCAGAAATGTAAACATTTCATGCTACTGACATGTCCATTTTTTATTTCTGATATTTGTCTTTGCACGGTTTGACAATGAAGTGAAGAGAGTCATCTTCGTCCATCAGATTATTTTTATTATATATTTCTGGGGGTATGATATAACAATAGCGATCGACATAGTCGATACCACCACACATGCTAAATACCTTGCCGCACGATTCTAGGCACTCAGTAATATACTGATTGCTTGCCATCAAGGTGCCGCCATAATGACGTTTGTTTTTCACTTCTACTAATGTAAAGAGGCAACCTACAAAGAAATGCCATTAGCAATAGTTCAGTTGAGACAGTTTATTACCAAGTAACATTACAAATAATTGTCTGCGTTGCAGCGATAACATTCATGCAATACAAACTGGCATACACACTTTCAGGCCCCTCATCATGCCTACAGATATTACGAAACTAAGCTATACGAGTGTAAATGTAGTAGCCTATTGTCGTTGACCGGCGGCGGCGGCGGCGGCGGGCGGCGGCGGCGGCGGCGGCGGCGGCGGCGGCGGCGGCGGCGGCGGCGGCGGCGGCGGCGGGCGGCGGCGGCGGCGGCGGAGGCAGTAGCTTGTAAAAACATTTTAGTAATCATGATAACTAACGTGTAGTTTCAGTGACGCTGTAATAGATTTGCCATCAAAAATCTAACTTTCAACAAAGTTACAACTTTATAAATGTGTAAATGGATTAGAACATATTTAATGGAACCGTACTATGACTAATTTATATTTTCTTTATGAAATGTTTTCTGGTCTTGAACACGTATTCTTAGCCTAAATTGAAGAAGAACTGCTATTAGTCCTTGTCTTTTTGCGTCTAGTGTGGTTGTCATACGACAGTTTGGTCATCAAAATTGAATTGACAGCAATATTTATATTTAAAACTACACATTCACAAACACAGTTTAGCATATGGAAATATGTTTCATAAATGTGCATCCTTTCAATCTCCAGGTGTAGAAATTACAATAAAATAATAATAGTAATAATAATAATAAAAATAACACAAGTTTTAATACACTCATATGCTACATTAAAATACAAATGATACATTAAAACGTCATTGCCGTGTCATAAGTATTCATCCTAACGTTTATGTTTATCAGCAGTTGCAAAATTCACAATGTAGACAAGTTACGTTATATTTTAATATATTATCATGCTTTTATCACAAAGGTCTACAATACCTTTTGTGTGGACTCAACTATTCCAGTGAAAACCGTGACTGTATGTCCTAATTCAAAGCTTTGGATCATGTCTGATGTAAAAACATACTTAAGAAAAACAACTAGCCGACCGCACTAAGGAAATACAAACAATACAAAACGCACTGAGACAGCTATAGACAGAAATCTCCGAGGCAAAACAAACCTACCGTGAAAAGTTTAAAAACGAGTATATATATATATATATATATATATATATATATATATATATACACTTTTATATATACACATATTATAATTTATAATGCGTGTGTAGATACGGTTTTTGGTGGCAAATATTTTACAGCATTTCAAGTCTGCTTTCGGACAAAAACTGCATTTTCCCCTCTGAGTAATAGGTATTATCACCTTAGCAGTTTATGTAAGTACGTTTACTCATTGAAAACATAGGTATGTGTGTGTATGTACTCGCGCACAAGCGTGCATGCATGCGCATGTATGAGGAATATGTTAATTTAATTCTCGCAAACGTAAGACTACAACGCAACTGGTGTCAGCCTGACTAATACGACTGTTGCAATATTTCCATCACGTCACATCATCTTTCATCAACTCTGTCTTGTACTCACTTTCGCAGGTCTCGCCGACATAGCCTACCGCGCAGTGGCATGTATTGAGTAGGGGGACGACATGTCCAGTACGGTTACGCTTCGGATATATATTGCACGAGCCGCCATTCATGCACGGATTGCTATTGCAAACTGTTCTGTTAACTGTACAAGAAGAAGTAGAAGAGCATGTAGGGGACTATCACGGCAACGGAGCGACAGCGGCAGCGGCAGCGGCAGCGGCAGCGGCAGCGGCAGCGGCAGCGGCAGCGGCAGCGGCAGCGGCAGCGGCAGCGGCAGCGGCAGCGGCAGCGGCAGCGGCAGCAGTAACTGTACTAGCAGTAAACATTTTAGTAATCATGATAACTTATTTGTAGTTTAATTGACAGGCATTGAAAGCTGTAAAAGATTTGCCATTAAAAATCTAATCAGACGGTTCAGAACATATTTAATGAAACCGAATCATGACTAGTTTATATTTTCTTTATTAAGTGTTTTCTGGTCTGTTATATCTGGAACACGTATTCTTAGCCTAAATTGAAGAAGAACTGCTATTAGTCCTTGTCTTTTTGCATCTAGTGTGGTTGTCATAAGACAAATGATACATTAAAACGTCATTGCCGTGTCATAGGTATGAATACTAACGTTTGTGTTTATCAGCAGTTGCATAATCCCCAATGTATACAATTTACGTTATCTGTTCATGGTATAAACGGTTTATTTATATCTGTTCGTTCGGGTTACTTCTTGCTTGGGAATAATATGTTAAACACCCTGACTATTGCCAGAGCTGCTCTGGCAATAAGCGCGACAAAAATTCTTATTGCCAGAGCAGAAAAGGCAATAAGGGCGGAACAAATTCTTATTGCCAGAGCAGAAATGGATTGATGGTGATATGCATGCGCGTCAGGTTAGCGATATTTGTAGCGAACACATGTCGACATAGTAATTGTTTCAGATACACATGACGCCCTGGTATCGTCTTTTGACTGATTTAGGCGATCGTGGCGGGAAAACTGCGATAATATCGAACCGCAGAGCTGCTCTGGCAATAAGGGCGGATAAATTCTTATTGCCAGAGCAGAAACCGACGCGCCCCTAGCGGATTTGCAGGGCAAATCCGCAGAGCAGCTCTGGCAATAGGGCGTGCAAGTCTCGCGCGCGAAAACGAGGCTGGGGGCAGTTGGTCCATACACTCTATGTTAACATATAGGACTTTGTTTTGTTTTTTGTCGTAATAATCGAACTGTTCCAAAATAGCGTATTTCAGTTATATTGTCCGAAGGATTATTACAAGCAGAAGCAGTGGAACACTTTGCCGGTAACAATGATCACGGAAATCATGAATTTTAAACGATTATTATGATGGTTGCCATGGCAACAGCGGCAAGTACTTGTGTTTGGCGATCTTGACTAATAATGAAGAGTGCCAGTTTCGCGCAGTACAACCTGTTTGGGCCAAACATATACATGTGTTACGATTATGTGCATACGGCCTAACATCGTGTCTATTATCTGCACTACGTAAATCGCTATGTGTCTATGATAGTGTGATAAACTCAATATTAAATCGGACATTTAAGATAAGAACTGTCATCCATCGTTAGAATATTATTCTTGTGTCCAGTCCCCAATTAGTCTCGCTTAGTCCCCAATAAGCTCCAATCGCGCGGAGTCACGCCATGTATCGTGACCCACTTACAGGCCCTATAAGGGCGGAAACATTCTTATTGCCAGAGCAGAAATTGATTAATGGTAATGTGCATGCGCGTCCGGTTGGCGATATTTTTAGCGAACACATGTCGACATAGTAATTATTTCAGATACACATGACGCACTGGTATCGTTTTTTGACTGATTTAGGCGATCGTGGCGGGGAAACCAACTTGGATTACTCATGGTTTATTAACATCAATTCAATATCAAGACAAAATATATATACAATTACAATTTCTGGGCAGCTAAACACATTTATTTTGAATCTCATTTTCAAGTTTTTAATGACGGTATACGAAATATACGAAAACGTATACATGAATATATATATATATATATATATATATATATATATATATATCAACATATAACAAGTTTCCCTATTTATTTACAAGAGAACGACACTCAATGAAAATACACGGCTACTACATTTAATAACTATTTCATAACTATATTGGTTGTAAATAATATTAAATATGGAGGTACTAAATAGTTTAGTTATTATTCAAATAAACAAATACGCTTAGTTTGAAAAGGTAGATAAAGAGGCAGTAATGAAAATAATACACAATCTTCCCACAGGACATAGTTGTGGAATTGATGGTATATCTTCAAAATTGTTAAAACATAATTGAACCCGCCATCATAACATCATTGACTGTGGTAATAAATCAAGTTCTAAATAAATTTGTCCAGATAACCTCAATACTGCCAAAGTAAATCCAATATTTATAAACGAGGATCCCATATAATTGAAATACTATAGGCATATTTCTCTACAAACAACTATATTAAAGTTACCAGAGAAAATTAGCATTACCCAGTTATCTTCCTATTATAATTAAACTAATATTTTGTTCGATAACCGATATGGTTTTACAGTACAGTACTGCACTGAATAAGCTGCGCTTGAATTAGTAAACATAATTATAAATTACACGGGCACAATTAAGTGCCAATTAATACATTTCTTAACTTATCAATGGCCTTTGATACCATTGATCATAATATTTTATTACATAAATTAAGGTTCTATGGACTCGATGACTCGCCTTTACTTTTATTTGAAAGTTACATAAGCAACCGACGACAGTATGTTGAAATTTATGAAATATAATCAGAACTTCTTCAATTAAAATTTCCAAACGTTCCACAGGTATACATTTAAGGACTGTTATTGTTTACTATTTATATTAATGGTTACCCGTTACTCAGCAGTATTTGCTTAGTTATCATGTACGCAGATGATACAACCCTCTCCATCGAATTACTGCAATTCTGGGACAGCACACAACATAAAAAAGTATAAAATCCTTAATAAATGAGGAACTCAGTAAAGCTATGGAATGGTTAAACATAAATAGAATGTCCACAAACAACGAAAAATCTAAATATATGGTGTTTCATGCACCTACGAAAGAGACGCAAACTCGTACTTTTAAAATATATAGTAGTAATACCGAAAAAGTGGATGAATTTAATTTCCTAGGATTAACTCTGAACATAAATCTTACATGGAAACAAGCACAAAACACGTTCAAATGGCAAGCAAATGTATATTAAACAAATTAAAGCATGCATCCGGTACTACCGCTAACAATAATGATACCTTTATACAATTGTCTAATCCTATTATTGCATTACTGTTTGGGGACACAAAGGTAGTCGATTAACTGATAATTCAGAAAAGGCTGTTCAAAAAATAACATAATAACACACACACATATATATATTATATATATACATATATATGTATATATATATATATATATATATATATATATATATATATATATATCACTGAACAATAATCCAACAAAAGGTATTGTAGTCCGTTGTGATGAAAGCATGATAATTATATATATATATATATATATATATATATATATATATATATATATATATATATATATATATATATATATATATATAATTATCATGCTTTCATCACAACGGACTACAATACCTTTTGTGTGGACTCTAATATTCCAGTGAAAATCGTGACTGCTTTCAATTCGAATATATAAGACTAATAAATTAATGTCCTGATCCACACGACATTCGAGACCGCTTACTTAAAGAATATGCAGGTGCGTTATGTCCCGCATTCCAGTCCCTGTTTCAACAGTCATTAGATATAGGTGTCCTTCCTTCTATCTGAAAACGTCTATAGTGATATCCCCAAAATGCCATCCCCGTCAGAGCTAGGCCATTTCAGACTTGAAAACCGTGACTGTTCATCCTAATTCAAAGCTTTGGATCAGGACTGATGTAAAAATACACTTAAGAAAAACAACAGGCATACCACCCTAAGGAAATACAAACAATGAAAAACGCACTGAGACAGCTATAGGCAGAAATCTCCGAGGCAAAACAAAGCTGCCGTGAAAAGGTTGAAATCAGGTATATATATATATATATATATATATATATATATATATATATATATATATATATATATATATATATATATATATATACATATATATATATATATATATGCGATATTTGGATGCAAATATTCTGCAGCATTTCATGTCTGCTTTCGGACAAAACCTGCATTTTGCCCTCTAAGTAATTCGTATTATGACCTCAGCAGTTTATGAAAGTACATTGAAAACATAGGCATGTGTGCCTGTGCGTATGTGGGTACTCGCGCAAGAGCGTGCATGCAAACGCATATATGAGGAATATGTTAATGTTATTCTCGCAAACTTAAGACTACACCGCAATGGGTGTCGGCCTGACTAACACAACTGTTGCAATATTTTCATCACGTCACATTATGTTTCATCAACGCTGCGTTGTACTCACTTTCGCAGTTCTGGCCGAAATAGCCTTGCACGCAGTTACATTGTACGGTGGGGATATAATGTGCACTACGGTTAAACGTCGGAGCTACACTGCACGAGCCTCCATTCAAGCACGGATTGCTATTGCAAACGGATCTGTCAACTGTACAAGAAGTAGAAGAGCATGTAGGTGACTATCACAACGTGGCATTATTTAAGGGTAACGCACATTTAACAGTAAACCTGTTAGTTGTTTGTTTTTGTCCATGAAGTAATTTCAAGTGTAGATGTTTGAACGTCCAAAACCTCGAAAGATTCAACAATCGGGGCTGTTTCGAAACAGCTACAACTTTACGAATCTCTACGCGCACAGCCGACCAGAACGTATGTGACTAATTAATGTAAGCAAAATTAAACTTATCAATTCATGTTTTTCTTCAACGAGATATTCCTGTAAACATATTATCTGAAATACATGTGATGCCGTACCCTAAGTTGAATAAACATAACTATTGTTCATTGTTTTTATGCTGATTTAGTGTGGATGACGAATTATACTGTACTAAGCAAAAACGTGTTGTAGTTGAAGTATGACAGTGATATCAGATGTCAACTACAACATGCAAGAATGCGTAACAATGAATAATTACTTGTTTCGGTTATTTATTTTAGGCTGTGGATACTACATGAATACCACATATTACAAATATGAAAGCACTTTCTTAAACAAAATATAAATGAATTATATATTGGTTACATTAAATAGTCAAAGACAGTTCTGATTGATTATAGGACAACATATTCATAAAACTATAACATTTGAAGGAACAACATATAATGGGACAATAATTAGAGGTTTGCTTTTAAACGTTAATTTCTGCAATTAGTACTATTACAAAATTATGCAGCCTGTTATAAAGATGCAACACCTATGATAAATGAGCTCATATAATAATGGTGTGCTTATGCTGCCGAAACTGGACAATTGCGAAGTGTACAGGATTTCGTTTGCAAGAAATTCAATGCATACCATTTCTGAATTGGCCATTCTGAAAGAAGTCTAAATGTGTATTACTAAGGAGCAAGATGTATCATAGATATACACAACGAAAGCGTACACACACTGACATAGACTACAACAAAATTTGATTCTGAAAGTGTTTCCATGAAATACGTACATTGACAACGACGGCCGATTATTCCGTCGGGACACTTACAATAGTAATCCGAATTGTGGGCATAACACTTTCCGCCATTTTGACACGTATCATTTTGGCATGGGACTTGCAGCATGAAACACATACAAATGTTGTGACTTCATATGTACGCACGAGAGATAAAACACACAATAACTATAATTGTACATGACTATGCAAACATGCCCCTATCCGCGAAGCGATTTCATACATATAAATGCCTGTTCAAGTGTGGTGTGTTCGGGCGTGCGCTTATATGTCGCGAATGTGTACGTGCGTGCGTGTGTGCGTGCGTGCGAGTGTGTTTAAGTGTGACTGTGTGAACTTTTCTAATTGCGCTCAAAACATTCTAGATTGTACAATGAAGGCATAGTTTGCAGCATACCATCACAGTCGAAGCAGTCAGGCGATTTATAACGGCACTGCCTCTCTGTTGGGTCGAAGCCCCAATGTGGCTTGTCTGGACAGGATTTTATTTCCGTGTGTTTGTCATGACATACTATGTATTTTCGGCATGTTTCACAGGAAGGGTACAACCCATTCAGCATGTATTTGCAGTCGCCCACGCAGTATCTCCGGTGAAGGGGATGACACAAGTACATACGATCTGAAACAGACCAAACGTATAGATAGATCGGTTTATTTCTCACTCTCGACAATAGCCCTGCAGAGGTTGTTCAACAGTAAATATAAAACATATATTTATGTACAAAAGTCTGCAGTTGTTGAATACACACTAGATATAATATTTTTATGATTTCACCTTTGTTCACGTAATTATGTCACAGCATAAGTGCTTTGCAGTGGAACAAGACTCCAGTGTCACACTCCGCCAGTGACAATTTCTTATCATCATTTGCATGTTCAGCCTAACGCAAGGATGTCACGAACGTTCGTTGTAATTGATACCGAGAGGTTCACAACACACCGCATGGAGCACGTCGCAACTTACATTGACACCGCTTTCCTTTGTGGTCGTTGTCACATACGCAGCCAGCGTCCCATGTCCCATTGTTTTTGTATGGGTGACCATTGAACAGGCACCTTCTGTTACCGTCGCACCTCTTCGAACGGCAAGGATCGAACGCTGAAACCAGTGTCAAGTTAATTTCATGTGCGTATATAGCTGGCAACGTTGGTTCATCAGCGGTTCAGCATGCCTTCCGTTCTGCGTTGTTCTCGTCGGTGGTGGATTAACAAATAAGCAATACAGGTACGTGTCTAGAACACACGAAGTTAAGCAGCTCATGAAAATAGCCGAGCATTATGTTTGTAGACTGATTGTTACGGAAAGCGAAACCCAGTTAACAAGACAAGAGGTAGTACATTTGATGAATCCAGACCTACCTTGATTGACAACTATAATTTTTGCCTAAGTTGTATATCATAGCGCATTTATTGAAATACGTTCCGAACATATGTACATTTTGAGGCCCAACGAGCGACCTCGTTTACACAAATGTACGTAGTTATATCCGTCACGGCCGCAGCGGCGCATACTATGGCCAGTTGAACTATTTTGAGTTTCTAAAGTGCACTTATACGAAGTATTATCGTAACATAAATATGTTTAGGTTGCTTTGGATTATATATGTAAAGTAATGAAAGGAAAAGAATATATTTATTCTTTAACAAACCCGTCTTGATTCGACAAAATAGCCCAACATGACGGACATAATAGGTATTCCCTTCGCATTACATATGTTTAGAAAGCTTAGGGTAATCGTGATGTTTAACCTAGGTATTACTGTCTATACATAACAACACGATCATCGTTTTCCGTTGAGGGAATAGGGAACGTAATGTATAAATTCACACACACACACGCACGCACGCACGCACGCACGCACGCACGCACGCACGCACACAAACACACAAACACACACACACACACACGATTTCGTCATCTTCATCCACCTCTCCCCGCCTTTATTGTAGAATTTGTTATAATCCGCAGGTGATGACATGACAATTTTAATGATCTTTTCACAAAGGTCCGCCATCTTGTCTTGCGCTAGGTTTAACCGCCTGATCTGATACGCGTCTACCTTTCGTTTCAATGTAAAAATCAACAGCATTTTGTTCCCACATTCCGTCGGCGTTACCTTACACGCTAGAATGCAGATGACAAGCTTTCTGGTGCATGTCTTGTAGCACTGTGCACACCATATCGACATGTCGGCCTAGAATAGAATTTTCTCGGAACCGAGGGCTTCCGGATGAGCTGGCATGTATTCTTATGCACTCGTAATTTTATAATGTGGTTGTGTACATATGCACCAATGTATGCCATTTACTTGGAAATCCTAGGCTTACATATGTAAGGCAACGAAGTGAATAAAGCCACAAAGAGCAGCTTGTACTTACTTTCACATTTCTCACCATAAAAATGCTTGAGACATGAGCACACGGGATTGGACTCTTTTGCTATGCACATACCACCAAACAGGCATGTGTATGTCTTACACGGTGGAAAGACTACAAAGAAACACATACAATAAGCAGCGATTGTCCATTGATTATCAACCCGTGATTCTTATCAAACAACACAAACGTGCAATACACGTTTTATTGTTAGCTCTACTAAAAGAACTTCAAACAGTTTCTTTTCATCTGGAATGTAATTCAAACTTCAAAAAAATGCTCCTAATTTAAATAGGTTTACATTATCATTAAAAGCAAATGTGGTAAACAAATGGTACTGTAATTTAACTCCATCCAACCCCAAAATTTGCACAAATATGTTATAGATACCTTTGCATGAGTAATGTGTCACAACAGTTGTTGTTGTTAAAGAATTATAATGTGAACATTTATTGTGTATTATTACCAATATTATGTAGCTATACAAGTTTGATTAATTTCTATACATGAACCAACACACAAAGTCATTGTTTACAATGTAATTCTTTTCTCAGTAATATAGTTTTTTGAGAGTGACGCCGACCAGTTTACTTGTTTTAATTATTAGTACTTCACTCTGGAAAATTAAACAAATTGGCTACAGCCTGACTTGGATCCGATGTCACCTAGGAATTGTATTTATTTTGTTGATTACTAAAATTGTTTATGTTGTATGTAATTATACAATTCCAAATAAAGATTGATTGAATGATTGAAATACATACATTATATATATATATATATACACATACCAGGCACCCGTCATTTTCCTAAGCCTTGTTAAATTAATATAGAAGTTACATATATACATATAAATATACAGAGTATATATATATATACATGTATATATATATTATTGTGTGTGTGTGTGAATACAAATAGTGATATCTTAACTTCTATTTCACTCTAACACACATACAATAAGCAGGGTTTGTCCATTAATTATCAACCCGTGGTTCTATTCCTCGACTTTATCGACCATGTATACTAGTAAATGTTTCAAAACAGAACCGTGCATCAAACTTGTGTCGTTGTTTTGTGTCAATAATAATTCGTTCAGTTTCAATTTACTTGTGCTATCCACAACTAGATATCAGAGAGGCAGTCAATTACATTTGAAAAAGATGTTGGTGAAAGTGATATATAAACCTCTGTGTCGTCTGCACATAAGTGATGGATTAAGTTGTCAATTTTGCCTTTGACATCATATCACTACATATAGCATAGCTGGACCGATCTATTGGGTAACGAGTTCGTCGCCAAATTCGTTCAAAGAATACATACATAAATTTACTATACTGTGTAAATTGTCTATGTAACTGAAACGACCAATTGCCGACTGTAGCAACTGTGAGAAAACAGAGATACGTCACCGTCACATATACTGAAAATAATTATCGACTGCATGAAACCACGATGTAAACAGCCATTACAGCTGTCTCCAGAGTAGTGTGGTGTTATTTTGAATTGAAGTAGACTCACTTTCGCAGTTCACTCCCTCGAAATTACGTGCGCATTTGCAAATATAACCTCCAGCAGTATCATTGCATGTAGCCCCATTCATACATGGACTGGAGAGGCATGCTACGACAAGAATTATTGTTTGTTCATATTGAATCCTGCCACCACCCCACACACACACGTACGGAACAAACATGAGCAAAGCTATAATTAAATTGAGGCTACCAGAACATTTATTTTTGTGAATAGTATTTTGACATTTTCAATATTACTTTTCTAAATATATATTTGATAATCTCATATGACACAATCGTCACGCTTGCAATACACGCTGAATATATATATATATACACACACTTGTAATTATATATATATATATATATATAAATGGTTGAGTAGTCCAAAGCAATTTTAATTATGTTAGTTAGCACAATCAGTGTGTGTGTGTGTGTGTGTGTGTGTGTGTGTGTGTGTGTGTGTGTGTGTGTGTGTGTGTGTGTGTGTGTGTTTTTTAACTAACAACGTCATAGGATAACAATGTTTTTGTCTCAAAATAAGTATATCTGAAATTTATTTCATGTTCATCGTTACCTTTACAGAATGGTATTTTACAGTATTCCCAACTCTTTTTAGGATTTGTTGTGTAGCACCAAGGCGCTGCCTTGCTGTCGCACTCGTCAAAGCCCCGTATGTTACGGCAGTAGTTACCTGGTTCTTCAGGGTGGCAGCTGTGACTTTGTGGCTATAGAAGGGAAATATTTAATCATACGAGTGTCCGGTGCGAAATACATTGATTTTGTAATGTGTGTGTATGCTGTTGGTAGCATATCTATTCGTTCTATTAGTCAGATTCGTTATGTTTTATCTTTGTATTTTTTGAGATGTGTAAACATTATGCATTCGCTTAAACCTTACAACGTACTAAATTTGAATACCAATATAAAAGAAATTAAGCGCATATATGACGGACATCTTCAGTTTTTAACATGGCGGACTATATTTCATCATGTGTAAGCTACACTACCCTACAGCTTAAGATCCAATAGTTAGCTTTAGCTATCTGATGCATGCAATTCAGTCACAACAGGTACTTCTTTCTTAAGCTAGTCATTTCATTAGCTTTTATGTCAATAATTTATTGATACTATTGGAGTCTTTGCCCCTGAATAGTCAACAACAAAATCAACAGGTTGGAGGGTTACCAGCCACGATATTGAACAATTCAGGTCTTCAGTGTCCCCATTGGTAGATCTCAAAATGGCCACCACATATGCAGTGTAATTGTTGGTTTTCAGGTTCAGATTTATATAAGTGTTTCTGAATTTGTTTTAATTTTTAAATCTACAAAAAAGAACAAAAGTCCAAATCTTAGCTTTCTGAACCTGACCATGCCTTGAAATCGCATTTAATTGAGATTCATTCGACAGTAGTAATTGTTTCAGTCATTGATAATTTGATGAGGCATGCATTATGAATCGGAGCATGTTTAGTTGTTTTCGTTTCGCTGTAGCTCCAGTTCCGCAATGATTAGGTGTAATTAAACCATGTATTGTATTCAAAGTTTGAATACCAAAGTCAAATTCAAAGTAGTTAATGTTGTAAAACCTTGACAGGCGATATTAGACAAAATATGGACGAATATGGAAGAGGTATACACCCCGCCTGTTACTATTTCCGAACTAGGGTCATCGATCCATAACATGGTTTTGCTTAAACCCAAAGCGAAAACGTCAGTTGATACTGGATGAGTGACACGGTTAACCGTAAGGTGTTTGGGGCCAAATGAAAAAGCCACATTCAATATGGTTTTATAAGTTATTACATCGGAACCCCTATTTAGGGTTGATCCATGTGCAGATCAGTATTCATATTACGAAACGGTTATTTGCAACCTGATGGAAATATGCTTTCCTACTAAGATTGTACGGCATACGGCTGACAAAACCATGGTTCACAGACTGGTTCCGAGACTTAGTACGTAAAAGACAGCGAGCGTATGAACCAGCCACAATTGCTGAAGTGAGAAAAATAATCCTGTCGTCCCCAAGTAAATCCTGTGTTCTTGACCCACTCCCGACCATACTACTGAAAGCATGCCTTGACGTTTTAATTAGACCAATAGCATATATCATAAATGCATCACTCCCCATAGCCATATTTCTTGAAAATCTTAAAAGGGCGCATGTAAACCCAATTCTTAAAAAAAAACTCTGCCAAAAGAAGAACTAAACAGCTATAGGCCTATTTTCAATCTTAGCTTCTTTAAAAAAATACTTGAATAGGTTGTAGCAAATCGTCTCAGTTCTCACATCTACATAACTGGTTTAACCAATGCGTCACAGTCAGCGTATAAACAATTTCGCTCAACAGAAACTGTTCTTTTAAACGTACACAATGACATAAACCTTAACATTGATAATGGCAAAGTTACTGCATGGACCCTGCTTGACCTATCCGCCGCTGCCGACACCATTGACAACGACATTCTCGTTGCACGCTTATCAACGTGTTACAATACCGCAAAACAAGGATATAGCAACTTCAGCGTCTCCAAAATTGTTTAGCAGGGGTAGTCACGCGTTCTCCTCGTTTTTCTCGCTCAGTGCCGCTTCTAAAATCATTGCATTGGCACTATCGCATCATTTTCAAAATGTGTAGCTTATCAAGCACTCTCATCTACACAACCAGCATATCTAAATTCGATGCTAACTCCAGCAAGAAATTTCAGACGGCTACGCTCAACCAGTAGTAACCCTTTTTACATTCCTCGGGTGAAAACGAGCTTTCTCGGTTGCCGCACCACCGGTGTGGTATTCGCTTTCTGCCAGCGTTAAATCAGAAGGTAATATAGTTTCATTCCGCCGACGTCTAAAAACGTATCTCGTTAATGCTGCCTATCTTCCTTAGCCTCCTAGCTTCTTCATCCATCCATTGACGACTCACGCATTGTTTTACGATTACGAGTGTGCTTAATCCCTTGGTTCTGTCGCGCCACTGAGCTTGACCTTCGAGGATATTGGCGCAAAAGAAGTCATTATTAGTATTAGCTCACGTGAGTAGTGATTTGAATCAAACAAAAATATTGCGTAATAAGGTCAAGCGAGCCGCTTCGAAACTTAGTATAATTTCATCAAACACAAATTGCAGTAATGCATGTATCGGGATCCCACGATTGCTGGTAGCATATGAAAACAATAATGGGACTTAAAAGAAATGAGGAACTGCCGGATCAGTATGTGATAAGCGTATGTACTACTTTTAAAGCCTTGGAGTGTTAAAACCAACAAGGCTACT